>DWQX01001593.1:0-26804 GCA_018245475.1 Pharmacophagus antenor | reverse complement strand
AGTAAATGCTGTTAGTCATAGTGACTATTACAGCTTTATCGAAGCTGGCTCGCGAATCCGGTGATTCGCGAGCTATCGACGACGGGCAGTCGAACCCGTAACTTCTGAGGATACTTCAAGTAGTGACGAAATGCGTACAGATAGTATTTTATTCCAATTATTTGCGATTGAACAAAAAATTAGCAATTTTATATATTTTTTTTAAAGTTATTTAACATTTAGTGTTGACTAGTCTATTCAAAGAAAATATAGAATGTTTATTTTAAGCCCTTTCTTTTTCCATCATCTATTAATGCAACACGTATATTAAGAAGGGTATAACATATTACAAAAAATCTTTTTTGCGAAAAAATCTTACTAACATTTGGTCCCGGAATCGACGTCGGGACCTCTGTGTCACAAGGTGAGCCGTAAATAATAGTGCCACGGAAGCACTAGAAAATGATAAAGGATGAATTAATAAAACAAACTTTCACACTTAGATCATTCAATGATTTTTTTATTTACAGTGATGTTATGTTGTGTCGTAAGTACATGGAATAAAAAAAATAACACATAAATATCTAAAAACGAACATCTAAAAAAATTACCTAGCTACAACAGTTTCACCTGTATAAAATTTACAAGTATGATCACATCTTCATGTTCATATAGATTTGTAATACGAAGAACTGGTTGTTGCGTGTCTGGCCAGAACCGCACAAAATTTGCGCAATATCAAAACACGAGCTCAATAATACAAATAGAAAATGTCATCCATAATTAAAATCATTTAGTTTCCGATCTTTTAATAAAAGATGTCAGATACAATTTTTATAATAATATGGATTAAACTGATTCCTACCCATCGCTTCAAAACCACATAGTATTTTTTTCCATTCAATTTATTAAAATAAATATGTTTATTAATTTATTATACTAGCAAATGTCTTATATAACTTTTCTCTAGTGTTAAATAATAAGCCGAATGAATTTAACTTTAGATTCAGATTGTCATGGCCAGGATTCTAAATACGCAACAACCCCTTGAAGTTACAACATTCAGAGTTTATTAAATGAATATAAAATTCAACAATATGTATTAACATAAATTAAAATTCTATGCAGTCAAATCTTGACTAGAGGCCATATGTTATCAATATAAATATGATATAATACAGAAAGTGAATATTTAATAATTAATAACCGTAAACTCAGTATTTTATTTTATTCATGTTTATTTCGTTTTACATTTGGAAGTCTCAAGTAATTATGTCAGAGTAATTTTATTACTAAGTAACAATACAGATCTATTTTTAAATAAAATATTTTTAGGACATTGTATGTTACTTTGATAATTAGTAGATTTTATGATATTGGAATAAAGTTATACAGATATTTTGTAATCAGAAAAAAATATATTTTAAATGGCAGTCCTCTAAAATTTCATTTTGCTGAAAAAAAATATATAAATATAGCATCTGCATCTCAATACTAACAAGCTAAAGTGCTTTAATAAATTAAACTTAACAATCTACTTCTCTAATGTCTACCTAAATTTTGAGTTAAGTCCATCTATAAAAGTTAGTAGTGGCAGTGCTGTAATAATTATTGTTTAACTTATATCTCACAGATGATGGACAAAGTTAAATATAAAAACATCTTAGACTGACTAATAAATAAAACCAAATATTATTACTCTTTAAATAAATCTACTATGTACAAATATAGTTTGCTTTGGCATCCAATATCACTGGAATAAAGCTGTAAAATATTCGGAAAGAGTTAAATAGTGTCGCTTTTTGTAGTTGTCACGCAGAATCGGGAAACATTAATTTTACAGTTATTTTCATACGTGATATGTAAGGTTTGTTTCATCACTATCTATGATTTTCAACGTGGGGCTCGTGAAGAAGCAAAGTATGCGAAGATCTGGCGGTATCTATAACATTAATGGATACAGTGATGACAAACTATTCCCCGTGACATAGGTAGTAACATTAACATCATCGTTTTTACACTACTACAATAAATTCAATTAGTTTTAATATTTATTGAACAATTAGTTCATTAGATTATATTCAATTCGTCGGTAACTTTTTAACAGTTAACAGTTTTAAACATTCCACTATAACCAACAGTCAACAGTATTTGGCTTTTCATGTAATAAATTATTTAAACCGTACTGAGCAACATTCATTCTTACCATTATAAATTAATTGTAGCTCATTATGTTAAAGTTCATTTCATGTTATTCACGTAGTTATTTCACTGCGAATTAAGGGTATTGTGAAATAACGCACACGTCATTTTGTGATTTTTATAATGTGACACTGTATGAAAATTTTTAATGCATCTTTTGTCATCAATAATTTTTCAAATCCTTCGTATATACCTACTTTGAATTAATTAAACGTACATAGGTCGTTACATCTCTACATATATGATACGTCAAAAGAATTGACGAGTTATAATTCGACAAAACGACGTGTGTGATAATTTTTTTAAGTTTTGTCAACATAACAATGGATATCTTCAACAACCAACGTTACCTTAAACGACAATGTCGCTATCAATTCTAATTCAACTTATATGTAATCATTTAAAGTTTACAATTACCGAGATTCGTTATAAACAATCTAATTTTATAAGAACACTTCATTTTAATTTTAATAGTTTCGAAATGAAATAGATCTAATTGAACAAAGCGTATAAATAAGAACCTATAAATAATCGATGGTTGCCCTGTGAGCGATTACACGTGCTCGTCCTGTACATCTGTCGAGAGAGAAAAAGAACATTTCATTAACTTTGAATAAAATTAGTATCAAATTGATCTCGTTAATGTTATTTCTAATAAAGAAAGCTTCGTTTCTAATATAAATAAAATCGATTAAAATCATATAGTTTTGAAAGCGAGCAACGTAATTGTTTAATAAACAAAAAATGTATTGGTACCCAAACTTAACATTATGTATCGCACATAAAAAGTATATTTGTCATAAATTAAATTAATAAAGCTTTTTTTACACGATTAAGGAGTATTATTTTAATGCAGTGTAAATTTTTATTTTAAAAATAATAATGTTTTATTATTTTCGTTAATAAATTATAATACAATTTTAAAAAGAAGCACATTTGCTGTAACAACACTCATGCAAGGAAATCTCGTTACCCAGCATATTGAATGGAGATTGTTATATTATTAATAAATTATTTTCATATCTATTAAAACATTGTATGTGGCTACCTAAACGTTGAAAATTATTTAGAAACTTCTTAGTTTACTTTCAAAATCATTTCTTTTTCATAAATTTTACCGAGATTCATTTTCTTGTGGTTCGACCGTGCGTCACTCGGGATTAGTACATACATACACAGAATATATGAGTATACATAATAAACCATTGTTATTTTGTGCGAAGGTTAAACATCTAGCTATTGACAAATTGTTTGTGATGCGATCTTAACCTAATCAATACATTAGTTTGTAATACGAGTTGAACCTTTTAAAAGGATTTTTTGCTTATTTATTTATTGATCGCTATTAATTATCAAATGTTTATCGTCGATCCTGTGTAAAAATAATTTTGTAGCATAGTTCACTAATGAAGAAAATTACCTTTTGGGTTTTTTATATCTCACAAATGATATACATAACATCATCTTCTGAAACTTTCTGAGAACTTAACTATGAACAATAGACAGCACGTAGCGATTTTCTTTAGTATATTTTCTCATTATAGAAGTAAAAACAGTTAAATGTTTTTCTGGATCAAAATGTGACTTACTGAGTTTTACCTTCGAATTGACGATGTATGACAAAACAAACGACAATGATAATTAACAGCTATCACTAACAGGGATACGAGTAAGTGACACTATGTAGCTGATTGTGATCAAGTGCATTCAGGTAGGGACCATGCAAAACATCGGAAGTAGCACGTGTACGTAACTACAGGCAATGGGATAAAATCTCTTACGCAATAAGGATACTTACGTAATAATATTTAGACATACCTATAATTTCGTGATAGAAAAGTTCTATCAACGCCCAATGATCTTTCTCTCCTCTCAATGTAAATAAAAAATATCAGTAACGTACAACGTATGCCAATTAAGAACTTAAAATTATTTTTTAATTTATTTATAACATTAAATTACACATAGCCTTATATTTATAACAATTTTTAAAATATTTTCTGTTAGCGTTTAACGAGATTTGACTGCATGAATTAATATTACAAATAAAAATGATTTTTTACTGGATGCACTGAAATGAGTTTTTCTTTAAAATAATTCAATTGATGGTCATGTAAAAGAGCATAAATATACAGAAATCTAATCTATAATATTATTTAAATCTAAAATCTAAAACCTAACGTTCTATAAAATGTGCCAATAAAATATAAACGTGATAAATCTTTAAACATTTGTTTTAATTTTAATGATATTAAAAAGCATTAGACCAATCGTTGTAGTGTACCTTAATATTATTATCAGTGGATGCCTAATGGGTTTATTAAGACGTTATAACAACATACTATTTCCAAAAACATTACAAGAAAATTGCTAGAAATTCAGTTAACTATTTATAGTTTACAATCGTAAAGAACCATTTACGAGTACAACATATATTACTAGAAGTAACACTAAGTCAGTCTAGTGGGAATTATAGGTAGAGATATTTACAGATGTCAGGCATTTCAAGTGCAAGATATTCCAATGAGTGTTAGATAAGAAGACAAAGATAGACATTTTTGAATTAAGAACCGGATGTAGAATGAGTTTTTGATATTTTTAATTGAGCCATTAAACATTAAAAAATATTTTACTTTCATTAATGACATTAAATTTATTAAATATTATTTTTTAATAAAAATTACGATAGACTTGGGATTAATGGAATTATGTAAACAATATTGTAATAATATTCATGTCTTTCTAGTTAACTCTTGTTTCATTTCCTATTTTGACGTTTTTTATAAGGAACTGTTTTAAGGTATTTTAACTATTTAAATTTTATGCTATAGACTTTAACTAACATTTCAGTATTATGCTATAGGTATTTAAGGCTTCATTTAAAGCAGTTACGTCATTATTTCTATAAATGAATAAGTTAAACACAAAATATGTAATAAATTTCCGGAGTAGTTAGCAATTTTTTCCTTGGAATCTTTTTTGTTCGAAATAAATATAGATACTGAATTAGAAATGTTCAGTATAATAAATCAATTTTAATACTATATTATTACATTAAGGACTAGTGAACAACCATTTTAACTTTTTTTTTATTAGATTTGAAATTTTATAATATTACACATGATTCAAAAGTTTAAATTAATTTTCAATGTTTAAAATAATCCGCTCCAAAGGAAATGCAGGCAGTATAAAAATAACTTATGAAAATAAAATTATTTGAAAGATTATAAATGTTTCTGCTATGGCTAGGACAACTGTGTTTTACCGTAATTTGTATAGACCAGAGAGTAAAAAGATACTCCAGCTATACGCAACTTTTCACTATAGTATTAATAGAAGATGAAAATGTATCATTATGAAACGGTAGTTCTCACATCGGATCTTAACACAAACAACACAAAGTGCATGTTACGATGATACATGATATCTCTGATCTCAAATATCTCCTAACAGAAATACTAGTAAATAAGTAAGAGTTCTTAATACAAAGATGAAAATAATTAAAATCTATATAAAGATTACTTTACAAAGATTTTAATTAGGATACAACAATTATAATGTTATAATTAATGTCGTAATTTAGAATAGGATTCAGATAAAAGAAAAGGTCTAGCAGAAAAGAAGTGATGAAAAAGGATAGTTCACCAATTAGGAAGTAGAAGGAAAGAGACATTACAATGGTAGAGTCATACCCGTTAATTTAATTCCCATAGCTAGAGTCCTAATTTCCATCGACTTACAAGAAATGAGGGCAATATGAAAGTGAGAATAAATGAGCTTCTGAAAATTTTATCATTAGATGTGTAGATATTTACGATTAAGAACTGTCGGCATAACTTAAAAAAAAGTAATTTCCCAACGTCGAGTGAAGCATCGAAAATACATCAGTATTTGGTTAACAAATCTAAGAAAATTTATTTAAAATATTTACGTGTAAATAGGAATTAATAGAATCACATCTTTTGGAACATTATAATTAGATGTCTAGTTCTATCAAACGAAAATATTCTAATATATGTTGATAGACAATAATCATGTAACGGCTATGACTCATCCCATTTGGAGTTCGTTCGAGTGGGAAATTAAAGGTAACTTTCGGAGAAATCCAGATCGGAGACGGAAGCGCGCGAGGATCTCGTGTAATTTGTGGATGTGCCATAGTCGGAGGTGGCGGTTGCGAGGTCAGCTAGCACGCCACCCGTACCTTGCGTCACGTCCGCCGCGGCTGTCTCCCTCTCCGCTAACTTCTGTTTCAGTACGCGTATACGCTCTTCTTTCTGTGAACATGCTTGAAATATGTAAAAAGAAAACCAAATAATTTTATTCAAATTAGGCTACCAAGTAGCGGTTTTTAATTTAATATTGTATGGACAACCGTGTTTTGCCCACCCTTCACCGGTTCTTATGAGCTGTAGTTGTGAAGAAAAACGTACCAACAAAATTAACAGATATTTTATACTTTATAACTCTCAGGATTCTTTTTCCACCAACCAAGAAGATGTGTCCATGTATAGATAGTATCATAGTATAAACAAATTATCATAGTAAGTCAAATATGAACGGTAAGATAAAAGTATACCTGTTTCTGTTCCTTAATTAGATTTAACAATACACGATTCTCATCTCCATCGATCTGAGACAATAATGTCACGTATAAATATATTCATGTATATAATTTACGAAACAAAAACGATTTAATTTTGATCACATCCTAGATGAAATCGTCTATTATTATTTATAGTTATTATTGTTACTTAATATTAAGTAAAATTACGGTACATATTTAAATATTGAAAATTACATTTGCTAAAGAAGAATGTACAAAAAAGGCAGACTTTATAAAGCCTAGGAGAATTTTTTCCCAATCTAATACGAATTTGAATAGATAAATATATACGTATCTTTATGACATCCTGTTTATCCACTAAGGATTTGATAAATCGACGCTCATCGCTTTTCGACAAAATAAGGCAAAACGTATAATTTTAAATCTAAATAAGAATACCTGTGCTATTAATTTTTGCAGCTCTTCATTTTCCTTCACGAGTTCCCGGTAGCGCTCTTCATCAGCGGGTGTTGAACCAGAAGCTGAACCCCGACCGCTCTCAGCACGCTCCGTTGGATGACGGATCACTTCTATCACCTTAATTATAGACCATACATACCTTATAAATATACTATAAAACGTAGATTTGTTAGACGACAAATATTTAAGAGGAGTTTATGAACTATCAAAGACAAGCGTTCCACTTGATTATGAAGCATTCAGTACTATTTGCATAAAAGTCGAGGCTTTCAATGTTCAGTTCTCTTTTTATCAGTTGTGATCTCACTTGACCTCGACTTCACCTGCGCATATTCGCCTGTAATACTTTTGGCTTTTACATGTATGACTGGACCTGAACACAGCAACTGTTATGATAGCAGATTCACATTGATCGTGGTACACCTGCCACCGTCTAGACTCCACTATTTCAATCACCCGGGAATCAAACCCGTGAGCTCCGCAATACAAGCCAAAGCATTGCTCTGCGGAGACAATTATTAATTGCACTTTTTTGCTATGAAACAACATTTAGCACTATCTAAAAGCTTAGTTGTAGTGAGTGTTCCATCAATAATACAGTTTCAAAGAACAAATGTATAATATGTATACACTTACTTTTGGTATAAATATCAGGGCCATGCTGAGGAAGCAGCAGAACACAATCGCTAGGGACACGAATGCGAAGGCGGCGTCCTGTTGGCTCGCTATCACTAATGTAACCGGAGCCGTTATCAAACAGAGCACAACCACGTTGTAAATGCTCATCCCCACGTATCTTGAATCGTTTATTTGGCGAATCTTCACCGAACGTGTTTCGTAAGCGAGGAATAATCCGAACACTAACACTAATCCCTTATAACCATACATGACACCTAAAAAAGTTTTTATATATTTTATGATAACACGAAATTGAATTAATATACGTGTGGTTTTTAATATAAAATATGGTCGCAGTCACCATCATTATAATCAGTTCGCACACATCTATTGTTATCTTACGTCACGAGAATCCAAAGCTGATTTCTGGCCATTTTCCACCATGGTTCAACTTCTGAATCATGTAATCTGGTGAAGGAATCGAACCATGGTGCGAGTTTCGGACTACTTTATACTGCGTCTACTAATACCCTGCAATCGCTGGAGGAGCTTTCCACCCTAATCCCCGTCAGTGTTTAGATCAACATGCCATTTTTATTGCACTTAAAGATTAACAAATCTCTCATGAAAAAATAATTACCTAACCAAATAGTGTTATGTTCACTTTCACAGTGCTCCAATTCCGGTCTAATATGAACATCGTCATCGTTGTGCCTAGGTGCTTCTAGCGGGAAGGTTTCCACCCGTCTCTGTAGTGGATCCCGGAGCTGCCACGCCGTTAGCAACACTATATCCACTACTAATAAGCCACCAACCATCGTATAAAGCTTCCAACCATGTATTCGTTTCTATATACACAAAAAAATATATATCACTGTATTTCGCTAGTATAAATTCTTCGGAAGGAACAAAATTAGTAGATGACAGAAAATGTATATTTAAATGATTTTTAACGAAATTAACTTATTTTCTTGCATTCATTAATTTTCAGTACATTTATCAATTATCAATTTCAAATTTATTTTATGCCATGAACCTCTTACCAATAAAGATAATAATTCTTTGAATTTTAAATCAGAGTTCTTTAGTCACCTTGTAACTACCGATTAGGTATGTAAAGGTTTCCTCGTTAAGTATCAAGTCTTGGCTAAAAGATAAATTTGATGTAATAACTTATTTTCTTAAAGTAATATAATGGTATGTAATATTTTTACATAATTTAATAAAAATTACTGGCTTGGGATGAAAAGATTAAAAAAAACGTGGATAATATCAGAAATAAATCGTACCTTGTTTTCCGTTTTTGGTTTAGTCGTATGCCTATGTACACGCCACACCTTTGTAAACATAGCCCCGTAAGCCATAGAAAAGCCGATTGCGAGCAACCAAGCCCTCGCAGCACATAGACCTGTATAGTGTTCAGGTGTCACCCATCTTCCGTCTATACCAAGGGCGACAGCTGCTCCCAAACACACGCAGCAACCGCATAACATCACAGTGTTACACGCTGGATGTGACCACTGTATTACCCTGTGAGAATAAGATGGGCATTAAATATTGTTATTTAATATTACATAGTTGCTTAATGATTACGAAATCACGTTAATAAAGTTAATGATAAATGAATTTGGATAATTATCTACAAGCACTTAACCTTAGTAGTCAGAAAAGTAGAAATATGTAATGTATGTTTAAAAATTACAGTACACTTAATATGAAAAACACATTACATTTAAAAAAAGTGTATAAATGATATTTTTACGTACCTTCTATGTCTATGCAAAGTATTGAAGATAATTAATCCAATAGCAGCCAATATGCCGGCAATGCAAAGTGCAGTCATACAGGCGAATAGTGGTAGGGACACAGTGCGCAATTCGTTTACTACCACTGTGCGATCTGGTGGTACTTTACCACCTAAAACAAATATTTTCGACAAATTTAATAAAATTCATCAGTATTTAGAATAATAATTAATTCAGAGTAATCAATAAATATTCCAAGATAGAAAATTGTCAAGTAATTAATAATAAATATTATTGTGTACATTAAATTTAATTAGATGAATAAATCGACTCTGAAGCCGTGAATTACATTTAAAGTAATATATGTAATTTCTTTGTACCGATTGAAGAAGATATACCCACCGACCCATTGTTCCTGATCAAGCCAGGTAAGGTTATCAAATTGAGTATCGTAATATCCAAGTTTAACGTAGTGATTGTTTGACAACTGTTCTATCTGCGTAAGTGCTATTCGGTCACCTTGTGATGAAAAAGCGACTAAACCCTGTAATAATAATTTACATGGATCGTTTCAATGAAATTAAGTGCAGGTATAATTTTATTAATATTAAACGCCGATCTTCGCACCGAAACTCCTAGGAATGATGTTGAATTGATAGCTTCGTAAATGTCATCGGCAATCTTTTTGTTCGTGTAAGTAAAATTCTTTAAACTTAACCCGTCCTTTTGTAACTTCTCCATAGTTTTATTAAAAGCTGAAATAAATGAACTATGTAGAATGGGCAATAACGTAATTTAAGATATTATCGTCATTTCATAGATTATTTATATTACCAAGTGCAACGGCCCAAACAGCATCATAGGCTAAAGGTGCTTCTTGATACCCTTCAGGAAATCTTTCACCGTCAATGTCGTATCCTGCTTCTCTCAGTGCTCCATTTAAACGAGACCTGCATTTAATTTTTTTTTATTAACGATCTAGCAGTTAAATGTACGCTGCTTTCTCAATGTAGAAATATCAATTTTGTTTCTCACTTTAAGGTTAAAAAGAAAATGTTATGATACTAGACAGTTACAAATCTCATCTCTGTATTCCTGTCTTTTTTTCTAAATGATGTCTTTTGTATTAGATGGTTTTGGTTATATTATTATTCTTATTAATAAGGTAACGTTAATTTAGATACCTAAAATCTTCTGAGGTCATTCCCGATATAGTAGTTTGGTTTGAATTTTGGTTCCACATGAGAGCTTCGGTAGTGAGATGGCCTTCGGCAGCTTCCCTCATCTGTTCCACAGTACAATCAATACCTTCTCTCTCTAAATTTGTCTCAAACCAGTTATCTTCGTACCAACCTAAAATAAAAAATGTGGAAAGCGTTTTGATTTGATATTTTGGTAAATATAGCATTAATAAAAGTCGGTGCGAAATAAGATGTTCAGAATAGCTAGCACGTGCACTGTTATCTCATCATTTGCCGTTATGAGTTAGGGTTGGTAAGGACGTTCTTGATTTCAATTATAATAAGGGAAGCATCATATTGGTTAATCAGGGTCATTTCGATTCAAACGTTTTCTTATGAAATATGTCATACTTATTAATTGTATCATTGAATTATTAAATTTATTTATTTACTGATAAAATTATTCTATTATTACCCGTACCGATTACTAGCTGTATATTCCAAATTTTTCATGAAACCTTAGTTTAATCCGATTTATACAATTTAATCTTCAAATTAATTTTAGCTAGTACGTGATATGTACACAGTGTTGCTTCCATATTAAATAAATAAATAGATACTGACACCACAAAGTGAACTAAATCACCGTGAGCAAGGTACTTTGGGAGTGAGCCAGAGTGTATAAAGTTATGAAAATTGGTCTCACGCTTTGTTTCAAGGTAGTTTACAGAAAGCTATTCAGTTAATATGTAAACAATTATTATTAATTATGTTTTATTTGTAAATGCTTAAAGTGTAATTGTTAACAGTAATCGTTTAGTAAAAGTCAGTAAATATTAGAAATATCGTTGGACTGGGAAGAAGCTAAATCAATAGATAAATATGTCATTATATAATAAAGATATGAATAAGTGTAAATGATTGCATCAAACTGAATAATGATAAAACAATACGTTTACAATTCATTCAATATTTCTTGCATAAACAAGGTATATTTACTAAATGATTCGCAAATTACTTAAAGCTGGAGGATGTTTTGAAGCTTGACGTGGAAATAAGCGTAATGGAATAACTTGTTTACGCTAACATCAGTTAACCGTCTCATTGTAGTGAAACGGCGGTGTAAATTAATTAGTTTGCGCAAGATGCGGTCTCTGGAGCAGTTTAGGATAAAACCACAATTATACTGAATAACATGTAATAAATAGCAACGAGGATGTTCATAATACCAGTATGTACTGGTATATTAAATGTTTCGACGAGATTTCATGAATATTAATGGTCTGCAATATTATGAATTTACAAGATAAATAAACAAACGGTAGTTTATTAGCATTTCGATTGTAATTAAAATACAATTACGATATTTTTGACAGATAAAAGTTTAAATCAAAGTGGAAGATTAAACAGTGCTGATATTAATTCATCTCCACCAGGCCCGACTAATAGTTTAACGATGGCGTCACGATACATGTCCGTGCGATGGGGCACGATTTTTTCCGCGTTAACAACAAACAAACTAACAATAATACAATTATACAATACTTTTACCATGCTGCGGAACACGGGTATCATTTACTTACCAATAAAAAACCAAACGTAAGACTTCCCATAAAGACGATGTTTGTACACTTCGCAAAGTACGCGACGAGCTGCTACCACGTAAAAAAGTCCAACAATTACACGGGCATCTTGTCTACGTAGATTGCGTACGGCGTCGTTGGGATCCGAGAGGAAAGATTGTCTCGTCACAATTTCTATACCCGATTTCTTGCAATGGGCTTCTAAGTCTTCCACTGTCTAAAACAAATAACTATCTAATAAGCCAAACAGAAGATCAAAACATATTGTTTAATTCGGCTGAAATTTTTAAATCACGTAAGCAAAGGTGTATAAATTCATTCACGTGTTGAATTTAAACTAGGTAAAGTTGCTTAATTAAATGAAATTCTTAAACTTCATTTAAAGTTCGTAATGAGTTACTCCTAATGTAGGATCTTAATTTGTTAATTAAAGTTATGAAATATGTAAAATGAACTCACGTACTAATGTTTTCGAAAAGTTTTTAATTTATGCTACTAAGTTTATTATTCTCATATAAATGTTATTAATTAATTATTTTGTATTATACTATTAAAACAATTATACGAATAATAATTATAAAAGTAGAATTAAATAGAATTTGAGAACTATAAACGCATTGTTCATAATAAAATCCCCCGTCATTATATGTTTGATATCTAATCTTCTTCATTCACATGTCACTGATCATGTTGTTAACTTATTGTACTACAATTATAATTCCATCTCCCAAAGAATAGAATCATTATAAATAGATTCGCGACAGGGATATATAAACAAGTCGCTTATAGCGGAACCTGTCTGACGATTTCGTATTTTATCTACATAAATAGGTAATTGTTTACTTCGCGTTCAGACAGGTTATATGTAATTTATTTTTAATACAGATATTTATATTTCTTTCATAACCGATACCAATATAAGCTGTTTAATATAAATTTGTACATAAAAAGTTACAAATAGTTTTTTTTATAGAATTTTAGTTATCTTTGCGTAAAGAACATTCACCGCGTAACAAATATTTTTATTACACGACAATAAATATTAAGAAGTAAAGATGAAAATAGTTATCCTTGCCTATGCTACACAGCGAAAAAATACTAAAACAACTAAGTTATGAAATGAAAAATTTAATAATATTTCCAACAGTGAAACAGTTTTATATACAATATTTGAATATAAAACAGTTTCAATGTTATGCCAGTCACGTACGATAAACTTTCATAAATCTATCATCCGTTAAAACTGATAAACAGTTCAGTTTTGAGTGGGATGAGGAAATTTTCAAATTTCAATCAGATAGTAGATCCTGTGAAAAAATAATAAAGAAAAGAGGTATATTATTGTATGTATATAAAATTAAACTATAGTCTTCTTGTTAAAGCTTATATCTGTTAAATAAGGACTAAATTAGATAAATTATATTTGTGTACTGATTTTCAATTTAAATTATTTCTAGTTTATCATATTTATAATAATGAAATGAATTAAATAAAAAAAGCTACTGCCTGCAATATATACATATGTATGTTTAATAATCATGTATTCATACGCGCTAAACTATCTTACCATAATAATTTTACTGTTTATTTTTTGTAACAAATGAAATTGGTACAATTTACCAAGTGTTCATATGCCTATACGTGGGTAAGTATAAGTCTCTACGTAACAATATCTCTTACTTGTTCCTACTTAGCTATATTTTCAGCCGCAGCAATTTTCTTTTTCTCGTAACATGGTATGAAAGTTGTTTCTAGGATATTCACCTCCCTCTTACTACATTACACTTATTTTTACTATTCGACTTTTTATTATAGTGGCTGTGTACAAATTGAATTTTATAGAATAAGTAAAAGAAAATTTTCATCCGTTGAAAGGATAGCTCTATTAGTTTTTAACACTATTGAAATTCTGAATAAGATATGAAACTAATCTTTAACTAGCTAATGACCGATGTATAGTTGGAACTAAAGCATGAGTTTCTATATGGTGGTATAGTGATACACAGAATATTAGATTTTATTCTATACAAGTCCCAAATAAGTTTATATTTTGTAAACAACTCTTGTAAATAACATGAAATAATTAAGGCAGACTGCAAACTATATATTGTTTTCGGGTAGAACAACTTACCGAAATAAAGACTTCTTCCGCTTGTTGCAAAATAGCAATACGAGACCAACCGAATTTCTGCATGAGTTTAATTCTTGTGGGATTGTGAACTGTTGCCGATGGGTGTGTGCGAAATAATGTGGGGAACCTCGCACGGTCTGACAAAGCAGGCGACGATGCTCCGTAACATAGCTAGATAAAACGAATAGAGTTTAAATAACAATGAGACGTACCGAGTTCAATTCTCATTCAATTTGAGTAATAGAGTTTGGATTTTGGCAGGGTTTTTTCGAAAGTTCTTGGCCAGCTACCACCCTCTATGTCTATTTGTCGTAATCACAGAACTGTCGAGTTCAGGCAGTAATACATGTGAGGGCTAGAATTATTATGGGTGGGCACGTATCACCATTTATGGCCTCATTATCACTTAACATCACGTATCAAACGAAGTCGTATTAGCCCATTACCGATAAAAAAATATTGTCTAGTATCATTATCATTATGTAGCATTTTGTTTGTATCCTAATTTTGGATTTTATTTTATAAAAACACAATAATAGGTAATATATCAAAGTTAGTTGGTATATAAAGCATATAAACAATATTTCATACTCGAGTAAACTAGGATATCGTCTGTTAAATTTTCAACGATGCAATTAAACTCTGAAATGTTATTGCGAGTTATAAAAATTTCGCATATAAAAGTATAAATTGTGAGCAGAAAAATATGTGGAAGTTAGTATTATAAATGACTAAAAAATAATTATTATTTCGTATATAAAGAAAACGCCATTTATACAATTTATTTGTAATAAATAATACGTACGACCATAAGATTCCACATTTTAGCGGCTTCGGCAACTGTTGTGCAAACTGTTGAACAACCAGCCAATAATAACAACTTTTGTGGAGGATTGTACAACAAGTTGTACATAACGCTTGCACCCAAGCCCGGTTCACACTAAAATATTATAAAAAAATATTTAACACGGAATTAATATTAAATAGAATATATATACGCAAATTTATGCACAAATCAGCAAAATTAAACTTAGAAACTGCAACTTGTGAGGTCATGTCTGAAAAATACCCTTTTTAAACTCGTTTATAGCTTTTTGTATTAAACACATTATGCAATTCAATATTAAAGTGTTAATAAATACTTTGACGTTTGACGTTTTGTAAATAAAGTACAGTAATATTAAAATTTAAAGTAAGTAGCGTACCTTGCTATCATTACTGTGAAGAAGTAATTTGAAACCCGACAGTAAGTCAGATCTAGCATTCACATCGGCGAGTGCTAACTCAGCAGCCGGCATACAGGCCTGTCCGCCCTGCCAACCTCCTTCGCCTTCCATGGGAAATATCCCGCCAATATGCAAATCATTATCGGGTCGCCCTTCACTAAACCTACTAAATCCGCCTACATACAAGAAAAGAAGCATGCGCGATTGTTTGACTCTCCTCGCTTTCCTGCCGAAAAGCCATTTCATACCCTTATAAATAACATTCTTGGCAACAACGAATAATCGCACTGAAGCATTCACTATAGACGATCTCTCATAGCAACGCAATGTACTAATAGTTCGTAAACAACTAAAGAAACTATTCACATTGAATTTTAATTTGACTAGAGGACGCTTTGAAAAATTAAAGATGACTCGCACTCTCGGCAGTGACGCGCAAGTTTTGCGACATGTAAGTGATATCATCTGGAGAATTTGTAGACATAGCCTAATAAGCTTTAAGTTTTCTACGTAATACGGTGTTGACGATAGTGTTAGGGGCGCGTTGCGGCTCGTGTCCGCCGCGTCTGCCCTCATGCCGTGGCGGGTCATCGCTCGCGGCGAGGATATGCTGTCATTGTTCACCTCTGTCATTTTCCATTTTCTGTCCTGCAACAATTAACGTGATCATATCATTCATATGCTATTTATTTGTATCTGTACAAGACTCGGAGATAAACAGGTCTTCCTTTCGACGCTATTTAATATACAAAAATCGTAGCAGTGAGGTGTTACCAGAATTTAAAAACAAAGATAAACTTGAGACCGGTTTAGTGGTAATATGTTAACACATTTATTAGTTTTGTTTTAATATTTAAATGTTGAAGATAAAATTGTTTATCTAGGCAATATCAATAATCAATATAAATAAGTTTTTCCATAATATGCACTGTATTTTTATTGAGTAATCAATAACATGTTAATACTTTAAAAAAAAATAATATTACAATGTTATGATCCTTTATCACGAAAATAATTTCTCAAGTAGCCAAGTATTCTGTTCGAACAGTTACTAAAGGAATTGGTATCTGACTAAAGTTTTATGTAACAAACTTATTCCCCGACAACTAGTAATTAGCAGTAGGTATCTGACATGCGGTCTGCATTCTCAGTGTAGCTCCTCACATTGTTCTCCGACATGAATATCAAATGATGTGTGCAGAAACCTTCTGTTACATGTGGAACCATCAACCATTATACAACTTTGATTCCGCAGAGTTCTCCCGCCGACTTTGCTAAATATTCAAATGTCGACTGTATGATGATATATATATGTATGATCAAAGCAAGTTTGTTTCAGTGTTTGCATAGTCATAGACAAATAAATATTCAAACACTTTTGTATGCGTTCAAGCGACTGTTTTAGTTTAGTATAGTAATTTCATCATAAAAAGGGAATTGAAGTAACAAAAATTGATTCACATTTTATAAATATGATTAAGGCAATTACAAAATAACGCTCTTTTCTAAAACTTTCGAATTTATAAATGCTAATGTGATTTAAACCTTTCGTAAAAACTTTAGTCTTGGTGGACACTTTGTAACAAAATAAAAAATCACAGTTTATTCATTTAATAATATTTATTTATGTAATGGTAAAATAAAAGGAGCTTGACTCAAGTACATTTTTTCACGTAATTTCATAGCTTTTTGTAAAAGGGTGAATGTGAAAAAAACAGTTACCTCATGGTAAAATAGATTTCAGTTTATATTGATCTACTGAATAAAAACAGACAATTTTATGGCGGTCACGTAATTTTGAAGTAAAATGAAATCTAAAGTTAATCCGATTGGCCCCAGTCCAAGCTGCTATCTTTGGATGAAAATCTATGTAAACAAGAGTTATTGGAATGTTGAGAAATATAATGAGTAACGTGTTGTGAAATAAAAATAAATAAAAAAACGCGTTTCGTTGATTTAAACGTAATAAGGCATATCTCTCAGATACCAGGTCACTCAGAAAGTATTGCGAGAAAAAGTTTTTATGTATGTGAGACTGGCCAGTTACAATTTATTTACAAATATGATTACTTGCCTCCACATTTTTTGCGAGCTAATTAAAATTATCGTATCTTATTGAAAAATGGATTTGCGTCGAGAACATTTTTGCGCTATAATTTTTTACGATTTTAAGTGCCGCCTGAAATCGGACAAATTGTACGATAGACTTCAAATGGCATTCATAGACGAAGGCCCTTCTAAGGGAACCGTATATCGTTGGTATAATGAATTTAAGTGCGGTCCACTAACTCTGGGGGATAAAGAAACAAGTGGTCGCCCTTTGACGGCTGTTACGGAAGAAAACGTGCTAGTAATGAAAAAGTGTTAATTGGTGTCAAAACCTTTACGAAACCAAAAAAGCATTCACGCCGAATGGTATACTACCAAATGCTTGGCAGAAGTTTTCTCTGTTGTGAGCAACAAGCGACCAAACACAGAGCTCCGCGGCCTACTGGTCCATCACGACATTGCGCACGCCCACACCGCAATCAAAACAAGGGACTTCCTAGACAGCACACCTGTCAAACTTCCGGATCACCCTCCTTACAGCTCTGACCTTGCACCGCGTGATTTTTTCTTATTTCCAAAAATAAAAAATCAGCTCAAAGGGATACAATTTTCGTCGGCAGATGATGGGCCCTCAGCGTTTGAGCAGGCTGTAAGCGAGGTGTCTGCGCGAACTGGAAAAAGTTTTTCGAAAACTGGTTCAGACGCATGAAACTTTGTAAAGAGGCTAGTGGAGAGTACTTTGAAAAGATATAATAATAATATGTTTACCTATAGAACATTTTTTTTAGTGTCGCAAAACCTGAGTGTCCCTCGTATTTCTGTTATTAATAAATATTCTGAACAAAAACTATTCTTTTCTAACAAATCATCAAATGTATGTGTGTAATTGGAAGGTACTTTTGCGATTATATTTACGGATACCGTTATTAAAAGTCGCTAAAAAGTAGGTTTATTTGTTTTTAATTACTTTTATTTTCACTGTGACATTATTAACGCTACTACTTTTGACCTTAAGGCTTTTTCCGTTTCATTTTCTTCCTTAACATTCTTCATTTTCTTCTTCTTCTTCTTTTTCTTCTTTTCTTTGTCTTTAACACTTATTCCCTTCCCACCAAATTCTTGTTTCAAAGACCACGGTAAGGCCAATGTTCCAATTCCGTGTTCTCGCATATCTCTTACATTGAAACGATTCCATGCGAAACAACACACTCTTATCTTATCTTTACAACCCGGTACCTCCGTTAAGGACCGAAATCCAGTGCAAAGTTTGCTTTCAATACAAATACCTCCAAGATTCCAGCAAGGTGTTGTTATCAAAGACCCTAAAGAAATAAATTTAATGTAAATATTTAGTTTTATAATTTACGAAAATAACATAACTTTACAATGCATAAACATGGTTTATGATATTGTAAAACAAAATAGCGTGAAATTACTTTAATACCGAGAATATGGTAAGTCTGTGTTATTAAGTTTTTTTTAACTATTTCTATATCGAAAGACACACTATTAAATTTGATTGTACTTACGGCTAGAACCAACATCCTATTTTTAAGTTTTGCGTCAATAATGTTAAAAATTGTTGTTAAGCACATAGAATGGACAAGAGTATTGGATGTGTTATTGTTTACCACATAAAAAAGTATAACCTACTGCGTGACGAAGCGAGTGATGCTAGTGCAGTATGATAGGCGAGTAACTCGGCTCGCAAATCCTCGTAATCCTCATCCGCAGACAGATCCAAATTAATGTCATCACGTAGTCTCGATACCAGTTTCGTTCCAAACTCTTCACTACTTTTGAAAATCTTATCATCGCTCGTTTGTACTACATAGCCGAAATATACGATTAAAACGAGAACAGCTTGGAACATTTCCGTAATGCAAACTATTGAACTAAAATTACCAACGTTAAATTGAATTTATGCAGCATGGGATTTTATTGTCGCCGTGAAAATAAATTTTGCGATAAGTCCACTTGTTCGTTTTGTAATGGAATTTCGACATAGTATGCTGAAAAGAAAATGAGCTGTACGATATATAGATGACTTTCCAAGTATATTATCGAAAATAAATAAATTAACCATTATCTAATCTAATTTGAGAAAATTTGTTGTACCAGACTTCAAATGTAAGAGAAACATTTCTTAAGTAATCAAACTTTAACCTTTGTGCATTTGGAAGATATGTGATATGTTTTTTCCGCTTAACCTTTTTGCTTTTAAAAGGCAACGAATAGAGCAAAGTTATCAGAACATTTTTTAAATAATAAAAGATAAATTGTACCGAATAAATCAATGTTTAAATGCGATATTTTGTAATAAAGCAAATTTATCGCTTATAATTATTTTAAGTGACTTTTAATTATTTTATCGTAAGTAGAGAATGTAACAGTACTTTACATCAAATTACACACATTAGGATTGCGTTCAATGAATGAAATTAAAAATTAATGACTTCACTGCAGTAACCGGTAATGTAATATAGTTTCTTAAGGTTGTAATATTCCTTCAGGGAAACTTACTATTTCTGATTTCAAAATCCTTCAATTTCAGATTACTTTTAGTACTGTTGTAAAAACTATTTTAAAATAAATTTTAGTTATAAAGCTATTTATGTACTTCAATATCAGCACTAATGCAAAACCTTAAATAAATATAGTATTTCGACATATTTTATATTATTCTCTGAGCAAATTTTAATGGCAGCACAATTTAAATTTTTACTAAAAGTCAGCGTTCGCTTATTGCTTTTATGTTACATCACATAGAACACACCTTCAAATTTTATGTAGGTATCATGCAGGATCAGTGGTTTAAGTTGTGCGGTTATATATAGGTCATCCAATGAATTAGTCAATTTAATTTTATGCGTATAGATACAATTTTTCTATTTTCGTAAATCTATAAAAATAAGACAGATATTTTTCGCTTAGTATACGCATATACTGAAATTTGTCTGCAATTTTGACACTACACTCTTTTTTGAAAAATATATAGTATATAGTCCTACGCATTGTCGAGTGATTTTTTTTAATAACGAAAAAAGAAAAGTCACCCGTTCCTATTTAGGTTTCCACCTGAGTTACAGATGACTGTGGTTACTACGACTTATCAAGCACTTTTTTTACGATAAGAATCCTTATATAAATGAACCTTTCCCTTTGGTATGTTTAGGTATAGTTCCTCACAGATTAGTTAAGGAATATGTGTGTCTACGCTATCTATTAAATCTTATCTATTCCGTTTTATGTTTAAATAAATACGGTAGATAATTCGAAATTATTTTTAAAGAGAATGAATGTTCAAATTAGGGATTTTTCATCATTAATTGAATAATGTGGATGTTTCATTAAAAAACTCACAGACATTACTGGCCACCACAAACAGTTTAATAAAAATTGTTTACTTTAATACGGACTGCTCATACCGCCTGCGGGTGTGTAAAATAAGAGTGGGTGTAGCGTATAGGCGCAGCTGGCACTCGCATTAACATTTGTTCACTTTGAAATAGGGCCAATATCTGTAAAGTTTTCCTCCTTCATTCTGTAATTTATTAAAGCTTTACGTTTTATTGTGTGCTGTATTACTTTAATCTCTTAATAATGACCTAGAAACATCTTACATAAAATATGTAATATGTTTTTGAAAATAACTTTTATATTTATCACTTATAAATATAAAAGTATTGTAAATGATACAAAATAAAGTTGAATAAGAAAATACATAAAATAATAAATCTGTTTATTTTGAGCTAATTAAAGACAAATAGAACTGAAGCAAAACCAACAATAACGTACTAAATATGCATGAAGTTATAGAATTTACATTTAATTACTATCCACTATTACATATATTCCAGGATCATTGCCAGCAGACTCTTTCTACTCGTCCACTGTCCGCAAACTTGACACAAATCGATGTAACACAAGCATGGTTTGTTCTTGGCCCAATTTCCATGCAATCACGTCAATGTTTTTATGAGCGGCATAAAGTCGTGCCGCGGTAAGCGAGAGTAATTTTCCACATAGCATAAATTAATGAAGGTCGACACAGTCAGTTTGCATGAACTTGGGGCGGGTGAATAGAAAATGGGCGTGTGATTAACAGGAATTCTTTTTAATACGAAGAAGTGATAGGACGAATAATTAGTGTACGACTAACCATTACAAAGAGGCGTTAGTTAAGATGTTTACACAGCACCACATTATCAATGTCTGCGTAAACTCCTGAAGAATCAACTTGCAACTTATGCGACGAACAAAGTCATAGCGTTACACAATCTTTAAATAACCTTAACTGGTAATTAAAGTGGTAAGTAAATAATAGCTTAGATCATCTGATAAATAAGGAAATTTTGGTTGGTGGTTTAAGTTGCTTGAAAGATAATGACGAAGGGAGGAAGAATATTGTTTTTGTATTTTGTGTATTTAATCTCGTCACCGCAATTATTTTACGATTTATAACGTTCTTTTAATCATAACAGTGATCTTTTCAAACATTTTAACTTCCGTGTGTTTTACTTCTTGCATTGTAATATGGAAGCTCCGGATCGACAATAAAAGCAGTAAGAACAAATAACAATGTGATGATGAGTTTGGATGGCGCTATAGCAACATTTTTTTATCTAGCCGAATGAGTTTGTAAAACTACTGTTACACAGTGTGTGTTACAAGACAGTTAAACAAAACTATAGTTTTACGAACTGGTTCGGCTAGCTATGAATGCCAATCTGTCGTCATAAAACTATAGCTGTATTCCGAAAGTCATATATATGAGAGCCAAAGTATTCAAGGAAAGGACGCCTCAGAATTTACGGTCGCGTAGGCACATAGTATCACGTAATATTATAGTCAAATGTTAGCGAATTGCTTATAAAAAAAAAACATGTTTTAGCTGCAAAACTGCAGAACGAATATGAAACTGCAGAATATAAAATGCTATTGGATTTTCACTTAAACCCAAAACATTATTCAGTTACAAGTCCCATTCTTGCTGTTTCGCAATACATAGTTAAGCTATTATGTTACGGTTATAATCAGTGAAGGCGTGGTTCTCTGTCAAAGTAATCGATTCTTGTTAGTGTCAATTTTAGTTGCTATTAACTTTGTTTTAATGATTAAATTTTCTTTATTAAAATAATTTAAATGTACCATTTGATTTTTAATATTTTTAATGAATAGTTTGTAGCGAGGGGTCCCATACCATTACCACCGAAATATTTCATTTTTAGTATTATTTTTGATGTTGTAGTAAAAATAAAAATATATAATCTGAGAAAATATCAACTTTCTACTTATTACGGTTCATGAGATAGAGCCCGCTGACAGACGGACAGGCAGACTTACAGCGCAGGCTAAGTAATAGTGTTCCGTTTGTCACCCTATGGATACGGAATAATGTTGATTATACCGCATTTACTAATCTTTGCTCTATGACGCAATCACATTGTAGGTATATATTGGTAAGTACATAATAAATATAATAATAACAGCACAATTTCGCAACTTCATACTCTGACTTCGAACGTGCTGACGTGATCTACGTTGCTTACTCCAACAATAATATATTCTCTGACATTATATTGAATTTCGATAGAAAATGTATTCAGGTCAAAACCGAAGGCTTTTCACCACGCCACTGTGTATGAGCATGACTCTTGCGATAAAGTCTGATGTAATACAACTATGGTTTATTCTTGACCCAATTTCAATGCAGTCACGACAATTTTTATTAGCGAGGCATAGCGGTGTTAGAGAAAGTGAAAGTAATTTACCAAAGAACACCAACCACGAAGGTCATACAGGAGTTAATTTTTTACTGCAGTCCAATGCATACGTTTTTAATATAATCATTTTGTTAAAAATTTATTTACGTTGCCGTTTAAAAATAAATTGAAAATGTTTTTAACCAAAAACAAAAATTAGGTACTCGTTTCAATCTGAATTTCTTTATTATTTTGTAATTATTTTTAGTACCTTTTTCTGAATAGTTTAAATTCTAATTTTATTTTTATTTATAAAAGTATATCCACGAAGTTGGTGCTATAATAATTTAGATAAAAGTTCCATCCTCAATGTAACATATAATAGTTACTTTACGAGTCTAACATAAAACCATATATATCTTAAAACATCTACAACTATAGTTTGGTAAAGAGATCAATCTGTTTGTTTAAATTATAAATGATCCTGTTGCTTACATCGTCATACAACAGGGACAAATGAATTTTTGTAAACCATTTTGTGTATACTCGTATATCTCGGAGAGGTCGCGATTTCTCTTATCTTTCCCTGCTTAAATAATAATGCATGAAATATTAGTGTTTATCGTTGTAGTGACGGGGGGAATGGGTAAGGAAGAGGGGGGGAGGACTCTACAATTTTTTTTAGTTTCAAAAAGCGCATAAGACGAAGAAAATATTTGATGAAGCCGACGAATAAGCTGACACAACTTCTTCGTGTACTAACTTTAAAATATGTTACATGCAGTTAACATTCTTTTGGATTTTTTTAAATACAGTTCGCCTTTCAAATATTTTTTAACGGGTTACAGACACATTACCTTATATAATGTGCTATTACGCTATGTAATGAATGTAGACTACCTGTAACTGACAAGAAGCATTAATGATAACTAATGGATATGAAGGGTTCAAATATTCATTTATAGACATTGTTCATATATTACAGTAGCTCAAAACTCTGTCACGGTAGGACTTAATTACTGTCTGTAAATAACAATTGTAGAGCAGAGAAATACTACTATTGAATTTACTATTAAAAAAGCTATAGTTGGAATCGCTTAGTGTTATTCTATTTTTTATATTTGATTGAGTTTACCAGGTGCTAAATGTTTCAATACTTCATAATAAAAAATAATTATATTATTACAAATTAATATTTAAATTCATAGGAATTTACATTTTTTAAAATCGATTCTTCATATTTATGTAGGTTTGAATACTTTAGAATCCACTATGTTAATAAACAATACAAAACATTTTGATATTAAGTAAGACACAGTACATTAATTGATAATTATTGTGCTTTAGAAATAAATAGAACAAGACAAAAATATTACTTTCACTCGACTGCTAGTTTTTTAGAGTTGTTTACCAGCGGTAAATACTTTAGTCATGAAATCTCATAACTATTCGTGTATTGTATTGCTATACGAGTTACACACGAATTAATACAGATACTCGTAATAACATGGACATTAATAAAAACTCTATTACAGTTACAGTGTATTTCATTATTTTTAATGAAACATTTCGTCTACACTCATCATTATTTTAATGTTAATATTTCAAATAGTTGTCAAATTTGTGAACACCATTTATGTATTTGTGTATAAAATTCAAAGTTCAGAATAACTGATTGACCTATATATCACTGCACAGCCAACAATAAATAAATCGCTGGTCCTGGAAAAACGAAATTTGAGATTTTTTAAGGGTGAAAGTGGGGTTCAATTTTAAATGGAAATTTTTAGTCTCTGAGTAGATAAGGTCGAAATTTGGTACACATACTATAGTGGGAGTAGTTCCAATATTAAATAAGAAAATTACCCAGCTCAGCGAAGTGGACGCGCGACGGCTAGTACTATACATTACAAATAAAGTCAGCACAAGAGATATATATTTTAAGAAAACAATAATACAATAATCATTCATGTTTTTGTATTCATGTCTCTTATAAGCTTCATTTATTATCATTACCAACGCTGGATTCCTCAAGATCGGAAATCGGAGGCGTTAACACCCATTAATGGAGTTAAATTATAGAGTCCTAAATTTCCACACACCTCAGCTTTACGGTAGAGAGGTGTTCAAGTTTGATTCACTGTAAAAATCGTTTTCTGACCATTTCGTCGAGATTTTAATTTGATCATTCATAAGCTAGTTTAACGAAATTTCTTCTCTTTGTGCATCGTAAAAGCGCCACTGAGACCGCCGTAACAGCCTTAGTTAAAGCTTAACGAACCAAAATACCGAGCGACTTTCCATGTGGCTCGAAATTTAATTAAAACTGTGCCAAGTAAATCTGTTGGTAAATCTTCGCATGCACATAGTTCGGATCTGAAAACCGCTGACCATATACATATATATTTGTAACTAAGTAATATATAACCTGCGTTACTGCTAATATATATATATTATTATTTCGGTAATATACATATATAGTTATATATTATCTGTAAGTCTAATTGTTTCATAAACGTTCTGTTGCTAGCGGCTTTCACCTCTTGAACAACAATCCTTTTTCTACATTTTAAAGCTTATCTTTAATAATACGTTTTTGTATGTATTATCTTAATTTTAAAAAATTCTTAAATAAAACGATCTTTTATTATAAAATAAATTTATGTCAAAAGATTTAATGGATGTCTTTAAAAAATGTACTAACATTTATCGCGCTTTCTCTACGTATCTTTCAACGTAGAGTAAAATAATAAAAAAATCTTTGTGCATATTAAAAAAAACTTTTATTTGATCGAAATAAAGTTCGACAAGTTTTCTAAGATAAGATAAAAATTAGAGTGTTATAGGTTTTACAAAATCCCATACGGAAGGTTTAAATTTTTAAACAATATTTTACAACACGGACACAACAAAAAATCTTAAGCAATACTGCTGTTTTATATTTTAGATCAGTGATTCCCAAAGTGGTCTATATCGACCCCTAGGGGTCTATGACTACATGCATGGGGTCCACGTCAGCGAAAAAAAATTTGGGGGTCCATGAAATGTAAATGGGGGTCAATGATAGTGGATCTCAACACATACACTGATAGTACCTATTTACTTACATCATACTATCTTATAATATCAAAACATATACGTTATTTATAAAAGTACCTATGAAGTAAAAAAAATATTATATATGTTTATAAAATTGTGTAAGTTGTAGATGTTGGTATTCCCTTTGTGGTCGCAATACATTTTGAACTTGTGAAAACCTGAAAGTCGCAGTCTCAGAGATTGGCTACCTTGCACTGACTTGTTCAATTCGTCACTCTATAAATACTAATGTGGGACAAATACGTTTATTCGTTTCCTGA
>DWQX01001592.1:0-26821 GCA_018245475.1 Pharmacophagus antenor | reverse complement strand
ATAAAGTAAATAAATAATTTGTAGAGCACTAACTTTTGGAGTTTTATTCAATATTGTAATTTTTTCAAGGTGGTCTCCAATTTTTTGGCCGGCAGTGTATATATTGTTAGATAAATATTTAAAAACCGCATTATTTGTGCATATCTAAACCATCCCTCTACCTTCAACATTTGCGCACACACTTTCAGGAGCCAATTATATGTGATAGTCGGGGGCCTAATATACATTTTCCCAACAACTTGAATGGATTTAAGCATTTTCAACTACAGATATCCGTTACTATGACATCCGATAACAGACTTAAAAAAAAAGATATATAAAAAAATGTCTAATATAATTTTTGGATGATAAAGAGCATACTCCTTCCTTAGAGGTCGGCAACGCAGTTGTGACACCTTGTGGCTGTGTATGGGCGACTGAACCGCCCGCTCGTATGTCTACTCTTCCTATAAAAAAAATGTTGAAATATACAACATTTTTAAAATACCAACAACGCTAGTAATATTAATACAAAGAAAGCGTTTCAACAAACACGTCATGACATGGACATTTCTAAAACACGTTTGATCCTAGTTTTTAACTTGTTTATTACTAACATTCAATATCCAATTTTTTAATTCATATCACACTGGTTAACCGCTACAACCAACGGAGAATCGATTTCCACAGGCACTTATCTCGCGACGTCTATGAATATGTTTCATTATTTACATTTTATATTTATGTACAATGTTTACATTTATATCAAAATTAAATCAATAAGCAAAATTAATATTATCCTTTGGTTATTTACTTACATAGGCAGCAAAACGATATGACATTATTACTTATGTCCTCTGAGATATTTCTACTTACCTTTTCTAATATTTAACTTCTTTTCTAAAAAGTACAGCTTTACGAATTTTTTCTTTTATTAAAAAAGAAACTGAATTAGTAATAAAACATTATTACCAATAATAAACTAATTAACATAATCTTATTCAGAAAATAAAAATTTAATTTAATTTTGTTTATGTCAAAGAGAAATTGAAATATTGTGTGGTGTTTAATAAAATGCTAGCTACTGCATATCTGATTATATCCTGAGTGCAAAATATATCCATGCCAGAGGCAATTATTACAAAACATGAAAGTGAAATATTGCTTTTCTGCCAATAGATCTAATTTATACGGCGTGAGCTTACCGCCTCACATATAATAAACCGCACTTGTAACAGTCAATTTACGTTCAGAAAAACAATTGTTAATGTTTTTTGTACCTAGCATAGCAACAATAGTTGGCTCCATCTGTTTAAATAAAATATCGTAATAGTTGTTTCACTAGGTTGCAGTTACTACTACACAAAAGTAATTTATTGCAATCCATGTAAATTATATAATACAACACTTACTTTCAAAAACAGCTTAACTCATGTCATCTGTTTGTATAAAAAAATTATATAGTTTTTTATACTTTTAATAAATAAAGTTATAAAATATGCATTGATTTAATGTATTACGAAATATAAAAGAGTTAATGTATTACGAAATTACAGTAACGATTTTTCTGTGATAGGAGAAAACTTTAACTGTATATTCTATTATACTATATATGCAATGTATTCTCCAGATAATTTTAACAAAAAATCAAATCGAAAGACTTCATGCTTCGACCTTAAGTTTTCACAAATACTGAATTTTAAACTTTTTTTAACAAATACGTACTCTAAATGTATATTTTGTAAAATAAAAACGAACTAAAACACTGGTACTAGTACTCTTTGATAAGATAATGGCGTAAAAGTTCAAGCACTCACAACACTCCGTCTAATAAATTTCGAAGTCCTTAATCAAGTTAACGTTTAGGTCCTATCTAAAGAAACTTTTAATCTCGAGCACTAATCTTAGTCTTTTTAACTACTTTCTTTCGAGTCTTGATCTTCATAAATACCAATGACCTTCTATAGAAAAAAATAGCCAGATTGCCTTCAAAAGGCATTTTAAGATAATATATAACGCAATCTTATGAAAGTATTTAAAAATGCAATGTAATTAATTTTATGTTATTTATAGAAAAGGAACAATAAAAATGAAAACATGAAAGTTACATTATATTAGATTTTATTATACTGTTTTCATTATAGTATATAGTTAATTTAAGTTTACTGAAAAGATAGAGCAGCATAAATAAATGTCCCATTTAAATAAGGCAAGTAAAGAAATGAGAGAGACAATCAAATATGTATCTTACACAAATATAAAAGAAAACAACTAGCTGCCTTTTTAGCGCAGTGGTTTCCCGCTTACCTTGTAACACAGCAATCACGGGTTCAATTCCCGGTCCACATAATGTTTTCGAACCTGACTGACCAGCTACAATCTCTAATGTCAATCTACCGCCACAATTTTGTACTCCGACTCTCATACATGGGAGAAGCAAAAATGTGCTTCAACATTTACGGCCCCGTTTTCACTTAACTTATGGTGTTTGATTTTGAATTGAGTTAATTTGTTGTTAAGTTGTTAATTGAGTTGTTGAATTGATTGAATTGAGATCAAGTATTTGCCCATTGCCGATAAAAAAAAGGAGGAACTTCACCAATTAAAAATCTTATGTTATCACCATTAATAAATTTTTATATTCACCCTTATACTTATTCAGGTACAGATTTAGTTTTGGCTGAAATATTAATAAATATACGAGAGAAGATATTAGAACAATTTTCCGTTTAGTTACTTCTTCACCTGTCAAAATATGCAAAGCTTAAAAATAATTTATTGCCTTCATCGATATTGAAATATATGCAAAACAAATTCTACAATTTCGGAACAAAAATTTGTTAGGAAAATAAGTCTGTAATTGCAATAGATGCAAGCAACCAAATTTATTACAAATTAAGATTAAATTTTAGAATTTAATAAAACTACATGTTTAATTATACATTAGTGAAAACATCTCTTATAATGGAAATTTTAATATTTTTTATACATAAAGTTTTAGTTTGATATAGTGCGATTCTTTAGCAATAACAATTAACAATTTTATCAATAACTGCTGAGTTTTGAAATCATACGGTAAGACTTGCTGAAAACAGCCTATTAGACTTGCTCATGACGATGCAGTCAACCGTTTGTGGCTCTTACGATTTCATTGAACTCATTCCGTTCCGCATTTCCTTCCTTCGTACGGTTCTGCTGCTATTCCGCGAGCCATCGTCTAATCGTTAACGACTAAGTTATAACAATAGTTTATAATCACAGTGGTCATTCTTGATGCCTAGCTGGAGAGTGCAAGTGTTACTGTTTTCCAGTTTGGTAACCGCTCTAAAGCTGCAATGAATTAATTGTAGAAATAAGTCAAAACAAATGAACGGAATGTCATCACGATAAATCAAAAGTTTTCTTTCAAGTTATTTAATATTTGCATGGATAATTTTATACTGGTTTATTTCTTTTGCATAAATTTTCATCCCGATCGTGTTACTAAATTATTCCCCTCGCAGCTTAGCATATTTAAGACGTAAAACACTTTATGAGCCTCTCCAACATTGTTTAGATACTTTAAGAGCGTTTCAAGTTTATTACGCTTTACAATTTTTTCTCTTACAATATTTATTTTACCTTGCAAGAGATTCGGTGTTCACCGTTAAATTATTAAAAAAAAAACATTGTATATTGCAAAATATACATCCTACTTTGTTCAATAATTTTAAAAACAACTAAGATGATATATGATTAATGATGTATCACCTTAAGTTATTGCATTAGCGGATGGTTCACTGTTTGCATTGTAACGGAACCACATCAGTAGTGGAGACTGGATGAATGATACAGTTCAATGTCAACCTGCCGTAACAACATTGTATCATACATGTACGTGAAAGTCTTAAGAATTCGGCAAATACGCCTCAACATCTACGATTTCCTTGTTTTAAAATTAATTGAAATTGAGATCAAATGCCGATACTGTGCCTAATTAGTTTTTTTAAGCCCATTGGTAATAAAAAACTTAGAAAACAATAACTTTTTTTCTTTTCAATAAAGTAAAGTATCAATTTCCGACGCGAACTGTATAGAAGTTGAAAATGTGCAATGCCATCCAGTGGCATGTTACAACAGAGGGGGACACGAAATAAAGTTCTCTATTAAAAAATAGTTAAATAATTCGATTCTTATTGTAATGGATGTATAAGATTTGCAATAAAAATTGGGTCACTAATCAATTGATTTTGAAGATTATCATTCTGAAACAATTTTTCATTTCTATATGTAAAATATCGATTAGAATTTAAACAATAACTGCATGGAACACTGTAAAGTGAAATTGTACATTTTGCGCAATTCTGCGACGCCAGTATAATATATTTCCTTTATTGTTTCCACTATTGAATGTTCTTGCCTCTAATCGGTTTGCAGCATACACGTTTCCGGGATTTTTCAACCAATAAGTACTCTTAAAATGTTAAAAAGATATATAATAAATAAATCAATGGCCATTTTTAAATTAGACTTATGTCAGTTTTCATCAGTACATTTTATAAAAAAAAAATTGACAAAAAGGTAATAAAAAATTAATTTAGACATCTATTTGTACTAAAAATCATTAAATAAAAAGCATTTCAATATTAAAAACTGTACACACCATATTTAATACATATATATATATAATATAGATCAATAAACACCCGATGTTTGCACCACAATTACTTCAGGGCCTTTTTAGATAAGAAAACAATATACTTGTATACAATTACAGTTAAAACTGTATAGCATTGTGGTTAATAAATGGTTGGTGTTTTGTTATAGAGATATACCGTGATTGGTTACATTAGAACACTGATATAGTAGAAGCAAATAAAATAAAAAAGGCATAAAATTTATAGTCGGTTGTTAACAAAAGCGTAACATATGGGCTTTTTAAGGTATAATAAACTTTATGAGTGAGGGAGAAATCATTTACGTTATTCATCTTTCTGATTTTTGAAATCCATGACATATTATTTTTATCATTAAACCTTTTTTATTTCTATCAGTTTATGAAACTCCCGCTTATGATAATCGCTTGTTGCTGTTATTAAGTCAACTCACTAATCTATCTATACGTATAATAAAACTGTGACTAAGCTGAACATAGTATATTTTCTGTCAATTCTTACTGAATTACACATTTTAGAGGTTATACAATTTTTTTTTTCCATTTATGTTCAAAATTTAAAAATGAAATACTGCTCTGAATCATTTTATCCAAAACTGTTAAAATTTTGTGTGGATATTATAAGTAATATTATACATTATAAGTAGTTTATTTTTTAAAATGTAGTAAATAATTAAAAGGTATTACTATCATTATTTAAATACAAATATCTTAAATCTGGCAAAAAAGTATTAAAAACTCATTCGATACACACTTTAGAGAAATTTTCATTCTCGTTACTTAATGCACCAACATTTGCAAATTTGCAATTTCATCGTTTAATATCCGGACAAAATGAAACGTGCTACTCATTTGGAGGCTTCGTTGGAAGGCAAATTCCATGACATTTAAATATATAAAATAATTAAAAATTAACAATATTAATATTGAAAATTTTGTTATTCATAACAAATCAGCAACTATAGATTTTTTTTTCATGTTATACATTCCACAGTTTAAATGTCGTGGGCCAAGTTGCATTCCTTGGAAAAGATAAAGTCCTGCAGTGAAGAATTTCAAGCTGATAATGGTAACGAACATCAAAATAAAAACATTCTCAATTTATCTTGTGTTTTCTTTGTTGCCGCACAACAAGACGAGCAGTTCATTCAACCGGTGGTAAACGGTATATCTTCTTATAACAATTAGGCTTTAGTTAGTTCGATTTCACACCACACTTCTCTACCCTAGCAATTAAATTTGCCATAGCGTTCATCAAAATAGTAATGTTTACACACTTATGGTTTTTAGTTAGAAACACTAAATATTTAGCTGAAGTTTTTACGAATCGTACATTTGAACTGCCTCCATGACGCATTGGTTTACCCGCTGGCCTCATTACTCGAAGGTCCCGAATTCGATTCAAGGGCCACGGTAGTAGTGGACAAGGTTTTACGAACCAACCTGTCTTGCTACCACCACACAGCACTTATGTGAGCCAGATGTATTCTGAATGAATACGCTATACTATCTACGGCTTCATTGTCATTTAACCTCAGATAAAATCAAGTCATGTTAGGCTATAACCGATAAAAAAATTAAAAGCATGAATTTCATTCATTTATCTTAATATCAAACATTGTCCATTGTTAAAACGAAGGGGATTAAAAAGAGAATATACGCATAGTCTTACAATGTGCACAGAAACATTCAGAAATGCCTGATCGTTTCTCAAGATCCGTATCGTTGAGTGTAAACGCGGTTTGTTTTATTACTTTCATTTTTTCTAAAGAATAACTAACTCGGATCCTTTTAGTGTTTCTAAGTTTCCTTTTAGTGTTTCCTTTGATATATGCCTCATTGTTCATATTTCGATGAATGGAAATTATACAAAGAAATGAATGTATTTTTTCCTTTTTTATGCATGCAAGTGATCTGTTGTCCTTAATATTCATTAAAATTGACATATTTCTGAATGCGAGTATCAGTCCGTAAGCAAAGAATTATAGCAAAATATGTTTAAGTTGATGAAGAAACATAGATATTACTATAAATTACTTTAATTAAGATTGTCCTGTTTTTTTATTTAACAGCTTGTTAAAAAATTAAACTATCAACACTACAAAAAGAGTTGTAAGCATTTTGATAATTCAAAAAAAAAATGTCCAGAACCGAAATTTTCAATAGGCAATTTCGTTGTTTCCCCAAACTCTTCTTTTTTCACTCCATTAAATGATATATTCTATTTAAACTAAATCTACCAGAGTTGATAGGTCGATAACAACAGCAATATATTACTGTACGGTAATAGTACTAACCGGACAACTGCAATTTACAATAATATAATTTACTTACTAAACTAAATATAAAATTATACGGTTAAGTAAGGCTTCATTTTATTCAAAGTATGAACGTAGAACACATTAATTTGCAAAGGAATGGAACAATTTGCCGCCATTAGTGTTATTGACCAATTACAACGTGTACGCTTTTCAGATTTGTACGCATTACCTTACCACCTAAAACTGTATCACTTAACACCAGGTGAGATTGAGCTTATGTGCATACCTAAATATTAAAAAAATACTATTAAGCTAGATATAATTGTTACAAAAGTTAATTATATCAATAATATAGATAACCTGACTACTTTTGTGACGTCATGGCTTACCGCTTCTCTTGCAAGACGGTCGACTAGCCGAGTCACAGTCGTAATCTGAATAGCACCACTGTATTACGACTAACTATCAGGTCAAACCGAGGTCGTGTTAACGCATAACCGATTAAAAAAAATACATTTGACCAGTTCTATTATTCTTTAATCGTGTCACTGCGGCAGAATTTGATGCGCAGCGATTGTACCCTATGGTAGAAATAGAAATTTATATTGGGAATGGTTTACTTTGAATACAATACGTTTTCAAAAAACTGAACTTAACTACATTGAAACAATATTATTCATTTACCTGAACCAAATTAGTATGAAGTAATAATTAGAAAAACAGTCTATGCTGAGAAACTATTAGCACTATCAGTATGCAAACGTAAAATTTCTAAACGCAATTTGATAAATTAAAAAAGAAATTATGAATAATTATTAAATTGTAAGAGAAGGAAGAAGAAACGGTTTTACAGCGATTAAATATTATGAAAATATAAAGTTTTCCAATATTAGGGTTTCTAAAAAAATCTAAGATAAAACAATGAGACAACCTTTGTACTTCATTGCTGTCGGTATTCAAAACATGTCAGAGAATTCGAAATTAGTAAGAATAACTGTCTTAAGTACCATTGTTACTTAACATCATATCAAGCTTATACCAAGCATTAGCCTATTATGAATACAAAAAAAAATTATAATAAAAAAAAACTGATGTATGTCTTATTTGTTAATAATTTTATTTAAACAATTTTATATATTATTAATGCAAATAGTAAAACCACATTTTTTGTGTCAACCTTGCAACACTATACTGTATAAATAAGAATATGCACTAAATCAAATATATAGAACAGATAACAATAATATTTTGAACTTATATAAAATATTTAAATATTAAAGATTGGTTACTTCAGGAGAATATGTATTAGGAAACTGATACATTTCACTTTTTCTAATTAACCAATGTTAAATATCCATATTCAATGAAATCATCTATTATTCCTTTTACTACACTTTTGTATTGTTCAATAGCTCTTTCTTTCTCATTCTCAGTGCTCCAAATTTGTTTACTCCTAACATGACCCTCTTCCTGCAGTCCACTAGACAACCACAGTGTAGTGTTTGCAACTATTAAACATGCTGGTCCTACAATTTTCAAATCTTTATCAAACTGACAGCGACTATAAGTATTTGGATCAAGTTTAGCTACAGTAACAAAATCTATGTGTTGTAGTAAACATCAAGCATTATTGTATAATATTCCTGTCTCAAGTCACTGTTTGTACTGCTTGTGATTAAGTACAGAACATCAAAAGCAGGAGTGCTTATCATTGCTGTCTGATATCAATCAAACATGCGGATACTGGCTTGTTATCCTAGAAATGAAAAAATATCTCTGAAATAAATCTATAAATTTTAATCACATTGCATAATGAACTAATGGTACTTTATCCATGGGTTGCCCAAAATAATATTTATTAGAAGACACAGTGTACATCCTCAAAAAACTGTATATCTTACCTTGATAGGATCTATAAATAAACTACAACAATTTATCTTACAGTTAATAAGACACCAAGTATACTGTCAATAAATTTTTAAAATATGTTTAGACCAATGGTGATTGGGCAGTACTAATTTGTGAATATGGCTCAACTAGTGAGTCCTTTGGGTTTATTTACTTCCATGTTTCTATTATTTATGTAAACTATTACATACATAATAAAAATACTGCCTATTAATATTGTTAATATTCACACCTTGTATTTAAAAAAAATATTTTCTTTCCACATATCGCCATGACATAAACAGTTTCTCTGTGAAGAGGTGTATGCTGCTTGAATAAATAAGCAACAATTCTGTTTTAAATTCTGTAACAAAGGCACATAACATGTGTTTTGCAAGTTTTTTAATGCTTTTTCCAATCTATCTAGTAATATGTCAAGAAACCTTTTATTTGTTTTTAATGGTATGCAAGCATTTTTTATTTCCTCAAAAACGTCAACATCTTTATATTCGAGCATAAAAGATAAAGAGTGGAACTTTGCAAGACTTTTTAAGGAAACTGTTAAATGATCAACATCTAAAAACATGCTCCGGATAAAGGGTTTGTACCCTTCATCACACATATCTTGAATAGCTATAACTTCTTTGTAGTAGTCTTTACAACTGTAATAAAATTTTGGTTTTTTATATTGAGAAGATAATTGCACGTGCTTTTGTATTACTTCATAAAAAGGAAATTTTACACGATGTCTTATAATAGTAATCACCTTTATATTTTATAAGTTTCTTCTTAATCTAAAATTTTGTGTTTACAGTTATTTTGACATTATATATGAAAATTACATCAAATAACTTAAATATATAGAAATAAAGTTATTTGATGTAATTTTTACCATACCCAAAAGTAATAAAATCATCTACAATATCAAGCATATTTCTTTTATAGGAAAGTATTGCGGCTTCCTTTTGTTTTTTTTCATTCTTTAAATTTTTACTTTTTACTAAAGCTTTTTCTTCTAAGCCAAGCCACAAAGAGAAAGACATATTAGTAGTTATAAAACAGTAAAGGGCTACAATTTGAAGGTCTTCATCAAAATCTCTTCTAGAATATATGCGATCAGGAAGCAAGCAGTGATCCGAAATAGTTTGGTGAAGGCAATCATAATACGTTGACAGGAAATATTCATAATATTCTCTCCTTATGGTCGTTTCCGTGCTAGTAAGTATAAAACTGAGAACATCTTGAGCTGGACTCAAGAGGCGAGTGGTTTGATAATCCAATATACACGCTTTAGTGAGTTTGTTATCCTAGAAAAAACCTTATTTTGAGCAAAACATAATAATGAATCCACATCCTATAGCACATAACACAAGTACATAATAATCTAAACACATGAGTCATTTAATTAACAGTATCTTTTGACAAAAGTATTGATGTAAAAGAAAAGGAAGAATTACATTATTATATACTAAAAATTACGGCAATAAAATTAAATATTTTGTGGTTATATTTTTTTGTCAATTAGATTGAATGGTAAACGTAATATAATAGTAATCTGATACTATTTTGTAACGTGTTTTTTAAATTTAAGTCAAAGTATTTATAAAAACTCACCTCGTATTTGAATAAAATATTTTCTTTCCAAAAATCTCCATGTCCATACACCAAATGTTTTGGTTTGGTCGTGTTATCATTTACAATATCATCAAAATTATTTAGAAGCAAAGAAAAAAAATTTTCGTGTTTAGTGTCGTTGAAAATGTATAGATTATTTTTCAAAGAATTTTTTAGAGTAATCATTAGTTCACCAGGATAAGTCGAACAATATGGCCTCATTGTATTTATGTGATCTATATTTTTATGATTATTTTGTAATAGCATTGAAAGCGAATGGAGCTGGGCTAATGATCGCAAGGACGTCGCGATGTGATCAGGGTCGAGGAACCTTTCCCCTTGATGACGTTTGAATCCTTCGCCACACATATCTTTCAACACAAGTACTTCTTTGTACTGAGTAGAATCGGTATAATAGCACACAGGAATTAGTTCACTTATATCAAATTTAGATAATGTCTGATAGAAAGGTATTAATATTGAGTAGAAAAATATCTCGGCACCGTACAAAATGTCAATAATACCAGTGTCTCTTAGCTCCTTTTTATTCGGTGGTACTTTCACAATTAAATCTCTTTGCAATTTTCCGTCGTTGGATTCTCCAATTAACGTGATTGGTATAAGAACTCCGAAGTAATTCTCAATCGTTTCATCTAAACTATTGTATTTTAAGTAATAATTTTGGAATTCAAATTTTTTGACTACTTTGCGTAACGCAGAAAACAAAATATCATCAACAGACATGTTGCAAACGTATGGGAACTTTAACTGAAAGAATTGAAAAGATGATTTGATGTAATAAGTCTTTAAAATACTAATTCTTATATCAATCGACAACTAGAATTTTACCGCGCTTATCTATTAACTTATCACTTAGTTTGCTTCTCGATTGTAAGTTCATAACCAGGATTAACTTGTGCAATCAGATAGCTATTCATTAAGTAAATAAGCCACATTAAGTAAATATATTATCTGTACAACTATTGTACAATACTACTGTAACAAAGATAATTGCATGAATTATTTACAAGTTTTTCTATTGTTAGGACAAGACACTCTCCCACTAGATGGAGCGACTTATCTACTCTTTGTGGTTAGCAGTAACTGCATGAGAAAATTTTGAAGATCAAACTAAGCCGCAATTGCTGAGAGAGACTTAGGTCCAGGAGTGAAATGTCACTATTTCACGACTATGATGACGATACTGGACGTCTACTCATTCAAATTCTATTAACCTACTATCGGCGAGTAAAATCATGAGCTTTACTCACACATTTACCTAGCGTCGACATTGCCTTAATACACAGATCTTCGGTTTAATTGTTTACAATGAAATGACAAAACAAGAAGAACGATCACGTAATCGTAAATGATGCTACAACCCTTAACATATTATTAAGTTATAAAATATTTTATCACGTTACTCCAGTAATTTTAAAATTAATTTAATTAGCTGCAGCCCTACAACACCTACGCCATATTGTTTATAACGCAGCAGAAATAGCACTGTAGTAGCTACTCAAACAGTCTACGGCAACAGAGACTGACTACTAAGAATGGGTTTTGTTATGATCAGATTGGACGCATTATTTTATTATATTTAAACATTTATAATTCTTATTAATTATTTTCATATCTCTAGAAAAGTAGAAGAAAGACAAAAGACTAATTCTAAATGGACGTCGTAAAACTATATATAGCTTTATATATTGATTACGTGTGCAGATTTAATTATAATTACTTTATTACAATAAGTAATTGCTAAGAATTCTTAATTTTATTTAAACAATACAAAGAGGCAATCAAGATAAATATGCGACAATTATAAAAATTTAAGAATTTATTAAATAAATTAAAAATAAATTTTAATTTTTATGGGAACTATTTACGTATATTCCAAAGATCTGATCACTCCTTTGTAAAAAGCTGTGAATGGTTTTTATATACGCCAATTTTAATAGCTTATCATAAGTATCCATATGTAATAAAAAATCAATAATTTCAAATATAATTTGTTTATAACGTAAAATTTCCAATACTTTTTTATCATCCTCTGGGTAAGTGTTTTTACTTTTGATAATAGCATTTTCTTCTACACCCAGCCATATCAAAAAGGACATGCTGCTAACAATGAGACAATAAGGAGCTACTACTTTCAGGTCGTGATAAAAATCACTTTTAGAGTATATATGTTCAGGGGCGCAACAATGTTCTAAAAGAAACTGTTGAAGGCATTCATAATAAATGTTAAGGAAAAAGTCATAATATTGTCTTCTCATGCTAGTTTCGATACTGGTAAGTAGAAACATCAAGAAATCTTCAGCGGGGCTAAGTAAAAGAATACATTGGTAGTCCAATACGCACGCTTTTACAGGTGTTTTGTTCTGAAAGGTAACAATTTAATTAAAAATATTTATGGTTTTTATTCTTAACTGTAAAAATTAAATGTAATAAGGAAAACAAAAATATTAAGGTATAATTAAACATGTTTAAACTGTTTATTTTTTCAAATTTACAAGCTTACCACTCCCAGAAATCAATCAATCATATTACTTTACCAAAATACTAAATTGGAATGAAATGTGTCATGATTATATTTCATAATGCATAAATATTTACTTACATAGTATTTTAATAGAATGTTCTCTTTCCAAAAGTCGCCATGTCCCAAAATCAAACGCTTTACGTTGAGTATATTTTTATCGATGATAATATCAACATTAGCATTAAGCGTAGCTAACAACGGACCTTTTTCAGTATTCTTAAACATATTTGAAGTATTTCTTAAACACTCCTTAACTGTGGGTATTAATCGAGGGGATATTTTGAGCAATATGGTATTAATGAAATCCGATCCTCTTTATTGTTCATATGTGTATGTAATAACATAGACAGAGCATGAAGTTGCGCCAATGACCTCAACGATACTATGACATGGATGCGATCAAGAAAAATGTTTTCATGACGTGTAAATCCCTCGCAACACATGTCTTTCAATACGATTACATTCATTATATAAGCTAGAATCGGAAAAATAGCACTGTGGTATTAGCCCACTCAAATCAATTTTAGACAATCTCTTATAATGTGGTATTAGAACAGCATAGACAGAATACTCTACATCGTATAATTCCTTGACAATACCAAGATCTCTAAATTGTTTTTCATTCGGTGGAAACTTTACAATCAAATCTTTGCGCAACTCTCCATCTGTTGTTTCACCAATTAGTGTAATCGGTACAATCACGCCAAAGTAGTTCTCGATATTTTCATCTTGACCACGATTTATAATTTTATAAATTCGTAATTTAAGTTCCTCCGCCACTTTACTTAAAGTAGACTTGAGAGTTTCTTCGTTAATGGACATTATGTTACGAAATCTATCTTGACACTGAATTATTCCTTCTTAGATTTCAGAAACTGCATAAGCGTGATAATTTTTTTCAACAAATATCAAAAAATATATTCGATATTATAAACAAAAACGTTATCGCATAATTATTAAGTGTTCTCATAATATTTACTTATTATATCAGTCATATGTTGTACTTATAATGTATATACTTATTTTTATACATAATAATTTTTTTAGTGTTATTGGCCATAAATAGCGTCTAAGAAAACCTTAAGTATTTCACACCTTTTCAATTAATTTAGTAAAACTTAATTAAGTCGAAATTTTTATACAAATTAAAAGATACCTGTTTTAATGTTTATATCTGTCGCCTATTTATCTTTATGAAATATATAATTCGACCGTTTGCCTCGTAACTCGTAACACGGAGCTCCCGGGTTCAACTCTCGGGTTACATAAGTAGTGGAACTTTAGATGTTGATAGCTTCTTCGTACCCGTCTGTTTAGCTACCTCCCTTTATGTTAATCTATCGCCATAACGGAATAGCTATGTTCCGGTGGTCATACATGTGACAGTCGGAAATATGCTGGGCGAGCGCGCTTCACCATCTACGGCTTCATTGCCACTTAACATAAGCTAAAATTGAATACAAGTGTTATTCCATTGCCGATAAAAAAAATTACCTGAATGAATTCAATAAATAAAAATAAATCGCTTCATATCTAAACTGTGAAAGAAGATGGCATCATGAACAGAATAAATTGCTGCTTGATTTTTATAACAATATTAGTAATTTACAAAGAAATTATAATGAAGATTGAACTTTATGAATGTTAGATAGTTATTTTTTCATCTAAGAACATTAGATAACTCATCACGGGCTTAAATCCACTGATCCATAGAATCTTTCAGAAAAGATTCATAGCAAATGCAATAATTTTACAGCGACATTTTTTGATCACGTTATTCCTTCCTAAATCGTCACAAATAATATACTGATAAAGTTCTAAACATTTAACGCTTGCAAAGGAAAGAAAAATTGAATAACGGTCAAAACAAAAGGTTCGCGTAGATTTTCCATGTTTTAAAAATAAAAATGCAGTCTATTCATATAAACGTTTATGGAAAAATGTATTAAACTAAAACTAAAGAAAAATATATAGGCTTATTAAAATTAAACAATCAGCAACTTTTTAATAAAATTGGTTAATATAATTCATTGCATTTCTTGGTTTTTATTTGTTTTTGAGGAGTATAGGATTAAAATTGCATGGGTCGAGGGGAACAATTTTTACTCAAAAGCGGGACATTAAACGAAACAGGAAGGGAAATACTGATCTACCCTATGGTACAATATTTATAAGTGTCCCTTTATAGCCTTATATTTCCCCATACACTATATGACAACCTCCGTGGCGCAGTAGTTTATCCACTTGCCTTGTAACGCGGCGGTCCCGGGATCGATTCCCGGGCCACAGAAGTAATGAAGTCTGGATGATGGTAGGGTTTTACAAAAAAACCGCCTGGCTAGCAACCAACCTCAATGTCAATCTACCACCATAACAGCATGACTGTGTTGTGAAAGTCATTCATGTCCGAGCCAGAAGTATTCGGATCGAACACGCTTTACCATCTACGGCCTCATTGTCACTTAACATCAAGTGGAATCGAAGCCAAATGTTGAATATGACAGATGACAAACATAAAGAATTTTTTTAATTATTCTGTTAATTGGAAAAATTATTAACGTTTGTTCGACTTTTTACACAAAAAGAAACACTATTTATATATACTTTAAAAATCAAACCATAAAATTTCTTCGCATTGATATAACAGTAGAGTATCTTATGCTTATGTTTACATAATAAAATGATAAGATAATACTTAATCACCTTTTTAAACATATAAATGAGTACAACTTATAAAACATCCACGGTCGAGGTAATGACGTTTTATATTTAATGGCTACCTGTTCTTGAAACAAGCAAGAATTAAAACTGTAAGGTCAAACAAAGCCTTGTGACATTGCCAAGGCTATATGAAGGTGAAGCATGTTTGAAAGATTAAAGACAGACGTCATAACATTTAGTCATACGCCTATAATCATCTTGTCTACTTTTGAAATATTACTTTTGCTGACCTAACTACTAAAATATTTTCCACATTCTTACTGCGGAATTGTAATAGTTCGGTTCCATTTTCAAAAAAACTGGCATTACACAGAGAAATGTCTTATTATATCAGTGACAAAAACTTATATCCAACTAATTTACCAATTCCGAATGACTTTGTTTCCCGCATTGAAGAGAAACCAAAAAGTAAAATTATATTTTTAGATGTAACTCCAAGAACAACCGATTTCAGGTTGTCGCGAAATGCTATTTTGCCACTAAAAAACAATTTAATAAATGGTAAAATTTACGAAGATATCGTTTACGCGAATATTGGACCAGTTTTCAATTTGTTGAGACTAATGGGCATTCTTCCACTAACCAGACCATCGCCTGGAGTGAATCGATTCAATGTAAAATCGAGTTCTATGCTGTATTCTGCTATCTTCTACGTACTTCTTATCAGCTATGTTTTATATCTATCATTGCACAAAGTTCAGATATTACGTACAGCTGAAGGAAAATTTGAAGAAGCCGTAATTGAATATCTATTTACGGTGTATTTGTTTCCAATGATCGTTGTACCGATAATGTGGTACGAAACAAGAAAAATTACAAAAGTGCTCAACGGATGGGTTGATTTTGAGGTAATATAACAAAAAAAAATTTATAGCATCAGCAATTCTATGTAAATAAAATTTAACGAAAATAAAATGATTATGTTATTCTAATCCCCTTTTACAAAAATCAAAAAAAATATTAATAATAATGTTAAAAATTAAATGCAACATTATTTTATCCACAGGTTGCCTATAAAAAATTGTCGGGTCAAGCACTACCCTTAAAATTACGTAAGAAATCTTTAGCCATCGCTGTTGTAATTCCTATCCTGTCAACCACCTCTGTTGTAATAACCCACACCACGATGGTAAATTTTAAACCGGTGCAAATCATACCTTACGTTTTCCTCGAAATATTGACATACATTTTAGGAGGTTACTGGTATTTACTTTGCGAAACGCTAAGCGTTTGTGCTATAATATTAGCTGAAGATTTTCAACAGGTGAGTTTATTACATTTCAGACACATAATACTTATGTTTTCTAAACTTAAAAAAAATTATTCATTAAAACGCAGTCTATTGATTAAACATTCACTAATCTGTACATATACATTTAGGCGGACAGTAGTATTCCCCATCTCTCCTGTTCAAGGAATTAATTTTATTTAATATCTTAAAACGTACATGTAATTTGATTACACGCGATTATTGGATAATTGCATAATTATTAGACACCAAATATTTATTATTGGTATTATAAATAAAATTAATTCTATTTTTCGTTGACAATTTTATTACAGGCTTTACGCCACGTTGGGCCTGCTGGGAAAGTTGCTGAATATAGGGGTCTCTGGCTCCGTTTGAGCAAACTGACACGTAATACCGGCATCGCCAATTGTTACACTTTCACATTTGTAAACCTCTATCTGTTTCTAATCATCACCCTCTCTATCTATGGACTCCTGAGTCAGATTTCCGAGGGCTTCGGGGTCAAAGATATCGGATTGGCCATGACAGCCACGTGCAGTATATTTCTACTTTTCTTTATCTGCGATGAGGCACATTACGCTTCCCAAAATGTAAGTATTTTACGTTAATAGTTTATTCATTCATTAAAGCTAATTAGAAGATAACTAAAAAAAATATTAACGATTCTTGAATTTGTATACTTTAAATGTAATAAATGCCTATACATTAAAACTAGTTAAAAAAAATTTTCAAAAATCAAAAATAGAAAAGGATGCATGGATTTTGACTGCCTCCGTGGCGCACTGGTCTACCCGCTTGCCTTGTAGCGCGAGGTTCCGCGTTCGATTCCGGGCCACAGAAACAGTATAGTTTGGATTGTGTTAGGGTATTTCGAACCAGCTACCACACTCAATTCAAACTACCGCCATAACAGCACTGCTATGTTTCGGCAGTCATACAAATGACAGCCGTAAGTATTCTGGGCGAATACGCTTCACCATCTACGACCTCATTGTCACTTAACATCAATTGTAATCGCAGTTGAAAGTGTTAGCTCTTATCTAATAATAAAAAAATGCTACAACTATAAAGTGACTGGTAAGAACTAAATCAGACTAATCAAAGATCGTATTCAGTTGCGAACCCTTGGAGAAGCCCAAGTCTGTAATGGAATAGAAAAATTAACCGTTTTATGTTAAGGCCCAAAAGTAACAAAATTAGTAGATTTTGGGTTACAAATGAAAAGTTCCCCAATGACAGTACTGATAAAAAAAATGGTAACACCTATAATGTGAAGAATATTCTAAATCGATTTTTAACTAGATGTATTAAAGTAAAACATACTACACTACAGTTTATCTCCGTTATGTTTAATTTTTACACAAGTCTGTCTTTATTTTACTTATTACATGTAAATTGCTTTGGTGCGTTAAAAATGATATTGGTCAATTTATTAAATGAAATCTATATGCTTTTAAATTATGATAATTAAAGCATTAAAAAAATTTTTTCATTAGGTACGAACAAACTTTCAAAAGAAGTTACTTATGGTCGAATTCTCCTGGATGAATACAGACGCACAGACAGAAGTGAACATGTTTCTCAGGGCAACTGAAATGAATCCATCTCAAATAAGTCTTGGAGGTTTTTTCGATGTGAATAGGAATCTTTTCAAATCGGTAAGTGCATTTATAACGACAATATATCAAAAGATGGATTCAAACTTTTGACCTTAAAAAGAGACTACACGATAAGAAACAGAAATTTTGTGAATTGCAACCCTATATTTATGAATCTTGCATCTATTACCGAAAAATAATAAGGGGCGAACAATTAGAAGAATAAAAAAAAGAGCAAAAATGGTATGATCCAATTTTGATATATTTTTTTTAATGCTTATTTTAATCTATGTCAATAACGCATGAATTTTCATCTTAAATATAGAAGAATTATTCTATTATAAAATGTTTATTTGCTTTTTTTCAGCTTTTGGCTACGATGGTGACATATTTAGTTGTATTACTCCAATTTCAAATAAGTATTCCAGACGACAATCAAAACGAAATGCAATTTTTTGAAGGTAATTCTTTACACAACGAGACTACTACACTTACTACTACAATGACTACAATTCTTTCAACATTCGCTGAAAAGAAAAAAAAACAATAAACTTAATCATTACTTTCAATATGTAAAAATATTGATGAATAAAATATTTAACAATTAATTGTAGTTTAATTCTAATAAATTTCGTTTTTGCACGTATAACCTATCATTCTTCGATGTCAGTATTTTAAATTACACTCTTTTAAACATTACCTAGGTACTATGATTGTATAACCATATTTTTCAGACTATAGAATAGTCTTTTTTCAAAAGGAAAATGGTCTCAAATTAAAAGTTTAACGGTTTTTTTTAATTGTCTTTTAATTTGAAGATTTAATTTTCCTTAGTTTTCCATGAAATTACGATCAAAAGTTGTTGATATATTATTAATAAATAAATATAATAAGCATTATATGTAAAAGCGAAACATTATTGCGTAGTAATAAAACATTTTTTCCTTTTTCATTACATTAACATTTTTTCATTATCACGTAAGTGTGCATTATCTTAACATATTTATTTATTAAATTTCGAAACACGGAGTAGGATTTTCTTGTTACAAAAATAGAAAAAAAATATTTTCTTTAAAATATTCGACATTTGATTATCTACAATGACATTGTGATCTATGTTATCTGTACTTAGACTCTGTGTTGAGATGAGAGTAAGAATTAAAAGAATATTCCGGATTATTTAACTGTCAAACTAAGTTAAGTTAATTTTACACGTCTTGTGTTTTCAAAGTTAAGACTATTAAATATTTTTGCGATTAAGTTAGAAAAAAGTTCATACTTTAAAAAATGGTAGATTACAGCAAGTGGAAAGATATTGAGGTACGTTTATAAAAGCCGTTTTCGTGCATTCAAACGAATGCAAATTTCTACAATTTTTATCAAATGTTGACTATTTGTTTTTATTCAATCACTTCAGCACTAACACTATAGTTTTAACTTTTTGAACGGAATTTGTAAAAAAAATATATCTATAAATAATAAATTTAGAAACATACCAAGATTTTTAAAAAATGAAGATAACACAATTGCTATTTCTTTTCTTATTAAATATATTTAATTTATACCATTAGATTTCTGATGATGAAGACGAGACACATCCAAATATTGATACGCCTTCGTTATTCCGATGGCGCCATCAAGCCCGCGTAGAGCGAATGGAGGAACGTCGTCGCGAAAAACAAGAGTTCGAGCAAAAGAAAGCTGAAACTTTTAGAAAAATTATTGAAACAAAAAAGAAAATTGCAGAGACTGATCCTAATAGCCCCAATGTGGAATCCTTGAAAAAAGCCTTGAATGACTTAGAGAACACAGAGAAAGATATACTAAAGAAAGAGGAAGAAATTAAAAAGAAAGAAAAGCAAACACCCTGGAATGTAGATACGATAAGTGCACCAGGGTTCACAAAAACAGTTATAAACACAAATCCTGCACGGTCAAAGGATGAGAACCTAACTGAAGAGGAAAAAGAAGCAAAAATGAAAAAATTCATAAAAGAAAATGAGAAACTCTTGAAGCAGTTTGGTATGCTGCGCAAATATGATGATTCTAAAAAATTCCTATTAGACCATAACCAACTTGTATGTGAAGAGACTGCAAATTACCTTGTTATTTGGTGTATCAATTTAGAAATGGAAGAGGTAATTGTATTAATAAAGCTATATTAATAATTTAATATTTATTACTTAGGTCTTATAACATTTTGCACTCTCACAAAGTTCAACAATTATTTATTTGTCACTTCTCTTTATAATGCCTAAATCACATAATAAATTTATTGTGTGATTATGCATTATAATGAAATGGAATTTCTAAACAAATATGCATTTCACAATGTTTCTTTCAATATGTTCTGAATTTAACTGCAATTGACAATGAAAGCAAGAGGTGGAATGCTACAAAACCATTCCATGATCCAATTCCAGTAAATTGTTAATAAAGAATATATTCTCGAAAACTAAAAACTAATACAACTAATTAAGAAAAATAAAATCTTGTTGTAAAACTTTTCCCAACATAAATATATCCATAATTAAAGTTATAAAATCAATGTTGTTATTTTTTTCAGAAACATGACTTAATGGCCCATGTCGCCCATCAAACGATCTGCATGCAGTACATACTGGAGCTTTCAAAGCAGCTGGATGTGGATCCGAGAGCTTGTGTGGGCTCATTCTTCTCAAAGTATTTTTCTTTCTCATTAACTTCAATAGTTAACTTACATAAAAAGTGAACTACATTTATTTTGGTTGATCACTAGTCTTGTTTTTATCCCATATGTCTTTTAGACCATATTTTAAACTTTTAAGCAAAACTGTTATTGAATTTTTGATTTACATAAACATTTAATGTAGAATTGACAAGTCTAAACTACAGACTGGAGCTTAAAATACCTTGTGGCTTCCATTTATCAAAACTGTTTGGAGGTAAACTTATTACTGACACTTATTTTTTATAATGTTTAATGTATATTGGCCCAAAGTCACATTTTTTATTGTGGAAAATTCTAAAGATGCTAACGGTGGTAAAATTTCACCTAAGGTTAAGTGATTATACAAATGGTTTTTAACTTTTATTTGGCCAAAATCTTACCATATAGTAAATGATAATGTAGTCCCTTATATCAGAACTGGCAATGCTTATCTTAAATTATCAAACATTTATCATAATATATACAAATATATTCACATAGTATATACAAGGACAATGAACAATATGTGAAATATTGGTAAAAATCTGTCTTATACAATATCTGTTCACTGCACAGAATTCAACTAGCAGAGAAAACTTACAAAGACTCCTTTGATGATGAATTAGAACAATTCAAATCGCGTATAAGGAAACGAGCAGCAGAGAAAATACAAGAGGCTATTCGGGAGCAAGAGGAAGAGGAAAGGAAAGCCAGGTTGGGTCCCGGTGGCCTAGACCCTGTAGAAGTTTATGAGGAGCTCCCTGATGTAAGCACTAAACTAACTTTTTAATAAAGTTATAACTGTTATTTTTTTTTATCAGGGGAAATCTTCGAAAGATACTCTGCCTTCTTGGGGGAAGCCAGGGTTATGTGGGATTTTTACCCACTAAAACCCCCCAGTGGTCGAATCTTCGTTTTGAAGGAGTCCAGGGATCTCTATTGGGAACACAACCGCGACCCCTCCAATGCTGCGCATTTGAAAGCCCGTCTCGGTGGCTACACTATGTAGACTCCAAAACCCTCGCGGGTTCTACCACAATGGCTAGAGACCACGTCAACCATTGTTCTCCTTGAAACTATTGAAAGGATGAGAAGGACCCCCATCCTTACCGTCCACGCCTCCAATGGTCCCTTATGGTAAGGAAACACTGTTTAGAGGGTAGAGCCATGACGTAGCTCAATAATGCCAAGATAGCTTCGTCTACGAGCAGGATCTGTTCTCTCTCGATACCGCTCGGTAGTGTCCGTCTGTACCATAACTCCCTCACAAAAGAAGGCTACGGCCTTTCACGCCGAGTCTCCTCCCAGAATCGCGGACACGATCGCTGAGAATAATAGGTCTCTTCCGATCCTGTTAATCAAGGTTCGCCGATCCGATTTCCATGCTGGGCATACCGTAAGCGTGTGCGATACGGAATCCTCGGCCCTCCCACCGCAGTGGAAACAGTTCGCCGTCGCTTCTCGTCCAATTCTCTACGGGTAATTACCGAAACACCCATGTCCAGTGACCACCTGCGTATGTCGGTAGGTGAGTCTTCCTTCTCGTCGTTGCACCAAGGCCTCGAAGACCGGCAAGATGGCCCCCACAACGCGTTTGCGCGCATTTCTCTCTTCAGAGAGTTTAGCGCGCCACACTGCGAGAGCCCTCCGCCGCACCTCTCGCCTCACCGCCTCGAGTACTTGTTTTGGCTCACTTCGTCCAGCCGAGCGGATGGTGCGAATACGGATGTATACTCTCGCATCCATATCCGCCAGTATATCGAGTGGAAGCGAGCCAGGACCGTCGCGGCCTCCAAGAATATCGTGCGATCCGTATGGCCATTCTTCGTTGGACGCTGTAGATTTTAGTTTTACAGCGTCGAATGGCTAGCTAGCCTTTTAAGCAATACTGGCGCGCCATATAAGGCCACGTATCGTATTACCCCCGCATAGATTGCGGACTTCCTCCTAGATTAGGAAGAAGTCTATGCATAGCACCTGCTATCCTCTCGATCCGGGGACCAGGCGTTCGAAGAGTTCTTCGAAGCAATCTAAAGTAAGGCCGAAGTATCTCATGTATCGCCATACTTTTACATTAGACCCACCTACATGAACGAGTGAGTCGTATGGTTCCCTCGATCGGTACATTTTAGGAAACCATTCCGCCTCGGTCTTGTGTGGCGCTATTTCTAGCCCCAACTCGTGGACATTAGCGATGACAACTTCCGTCCCAAGCTCGGCGAGCTCCTTGGCCTTCTCAAAGCTGTCCCCGGTAGCAACCACCAGTGTCATCTCCGTAGCAGACGACGTCTACACCGGCGGGAAAGTTGTAACTGTTTATCTTAACCCTCCATAAGCTATCTATGAAATTTCATATAACATTCCAATATATTACCATTTCTACATTCATTCAACCAAATTCTCAAAAAAAAATCGGCTCATATTGGGTTAAAGTTCATTAAAAGTAAATGTGCGAAAGGAGAAGTATTAATTATAACACATTTATAGTTTCTCTATTACAGTTCATTTATCCAATTAAGTGTTTTTGACAACTATACCCGTCATTGGTAATACACTACGATCCATGAAAAAAAGAAAAGGATATTACGACAAATTACACGATTTATTTTCGTTGTAGTGAATTGTACAAAAATTTTGGTTTTAATTTTTTAATTAATGTAATTAAGATTACAAATTAAAAATTTATAAAGTCACAAAATGTCACGATACAGCTAACTAATTAAGAATTGTGATAGATTTCTTAAAATAATAATATACGTTTCAGGAGTTAAAGAAATGTTTCGACGCCCAAGATGTACCCATGTTACAAGAGACTATTGCCAAAATGCCCGAACAAGAAGCCGTTTATTACATGAAAAGATGTGTCGATGCCGGCCTATGGGTGCCGGGTAAAAACGACGAGGAACCGAAGATGAAAGAGAACGCCGGCGACGCGGCCACCAACTCGCCTGTTGCTACTGAAGATATAGACTGAGATTTATTTAAATCGTTTATATTTTATCCCCAATTTTCGTTGTTGTACATAATGTCGTGATGGATTAATTAATTAATTTCATAGCTTCATATTATTTGCACTGTTTTTTTCAATTTAAGTCCGCTAAATTATCATTTAACATAAACTAACATTAAGAAACTGGTGCAATGCATTTGTTAATCCTGTTTGAGTTTCGTCTTAAAATGAAAGTGATAAAATGTCAATAAATGAAATTTAAATATCTAAAGATTAAACATAAGTAATTCTTTCTCAAAATTAAACAAATAACAGTATTAATATAAATAATCAACTTTCGAAAGTTGAACAACTTAAAACTTAGCTCTTAAAATCTATCTCTTACATCTCTGCTGAATGGTCAATGCTATTTACTGACTATCCAGTCATCCAAAACCGGAAATACAGCTTCGGATTAATATCCGATCGCCACACCGGAAATGTCAAATTGTTATGAATTTCAAACCAAGGCTATCGTACGCCGATTTATACTGCACGTAGTTTTGTATGATTGTTATCTGCGATTCTATCCATTAGTCGATACAGGCCTTCAAAATCTACCGCTACATAGGGTCTTCTACATTCAATATTCAGTGATTCTCAACCGCACTTGCTAATTTGTTGGTCCACTTGCAGGAAAAGCACGTAGGCACTCTTCTCCCTTTATCTGCCATTTTTAATTCCAGGTTTTTTTAAATCACAGTAGACAACTCTTGTTCACTTGTTTGAAAAAATGCCAAATTTCTCCAACGACATAAACTGGTAGACCAAATTAATGGTTAAGTATTTTCCCGTTCTGAGAGATGACGCTTTGATTACATTTTTGTCTTAAGATATTACATATATATGTATTTACAAGACGAGGTGTGGCGCAGTTTCCCAAATGCTGTCTGTCGGCTCTACAATGTGCATCGAACTCTCTGGAAATTAAACAATTTCTGTAACCTATCCTAAGTAAATATACTACTTCAACAATATGCGGTCGGCAATATTTGTTCATAGGTGTACAAACAGAACACGCAGTGTGTTTTGATATCCAATACGGGGCAGACAGCAACACTGGTGCACCCAGAAGTTTCTAGAAATAATTGTCTAATCGTATGTTTAATCATTCAAAATGTTAAAACGAGGATTTGTTTGTTTTTTCACGAGTATTATAAAGCTTCCTCCACGGGGACACCGACCGCCAGAAGGTTAATTGAAAGGATTTGATCCTTTATATAATGTATGGTCTATCCACTATGCCCTCCAAAGTACTCTTAGAATTCTTCTACAGTACCACATTTGAAATAAAATCACATTCATTTATTTTTTTAACAGGTTGAACGCCGATTCACCGATGACTGGCGTTTGAAAACTGCTAACAATTTTAAATGACGTCCTGTATCGATTATTCATTGTTAACATCTTCAACATAATAGTGAAATGTTAAGGTCTACTACAGTTTGTTAAAATATAAATGTTATATTTACACATGAAATATCACACTTATCAAATAATATTACATTCAATGCGTCAAAATCATTGCGTTCACCTGTTAACCTGTAAATTGACATGTGTTAGAGAGAAATAAATTGTGAATTACTGAATGAGACCATCTACGGCTGGAGCGTGTTTATTTGACTGCATGCAGTCTTATCAAGCGCTCCGACATCCGAGAGGCCCATCGATCAACTAGCAATGCAGGATGCTATTGGTATTGATCCGCTAATGTTGTAGTATGAAGGAAGAGCATTACGAATTATATCACTTCAATAGAATTTCAGATACACAAGATGACCAGATTTAAGGAGCACGGTATCCTGTACCTGTTCACGTATTGAAGATAACCAAGGAATTTCCAATTTATCGAACTTAAATTCAATTTGCAGCTTAACCCATAACTTCACGTCGCAGCAATTTTATTGATAGAATTTAAGTCCCATTTAGCAATCGACGGTAGTAGGATAACCGATTGTAAGCATCCTCTGCCCTACCGATATTGAACTTAAGTATTTTGGACGTTTCGATTTTACTAATCTAAGCATTTAAACCAATTTATATGGGTTTGTTTCATCATTTCGAATTCACCACAATTAAGTAAAACTGTTACAATGCTAATACTGTATATACTTTATTACACTAATTAAATATATTCTACGATATCAATGTTTCATTCATTTAATTGTTTTTTAATCACCATGTACAAAAATACATTTAAGTATGCCTTTCGGTACGGGCGCTGGATATATTTGCGTTCGTATGATGACCTGTGTAGACGAGCTTCAGATGTATTCGGCATCCATCTGATGATCTATCTTGATATTAAAACTATTTTATTGGGAAAAAAATCGTTTTATTAATGTTAGGTGAATCTGCATACAAAGGATTGAACATTTTTTATAAGCGTCTTTATGACACGGCGTCTCATGCAGTAGAGGTTTGGGGGGAAGCGCTCGTACATTTCTATTATACGCCAATACAGGCTTCTATAGAATTATGCTTCATTCAAATGAAACTGTGAAAGCATCACATAAAAGTTCCTTATAATTTTAAAAAAGCTTGGACACATCAAGTCGACAAGCTTGATCACTAACCATGTCTACAAGCTTGGTCACTTACCATGTCGACAAGCTTGGTCACTTACCATGTC
>DWQX01001591.1:0-16700 GCA_018245475.1 Pharmacophagus antenor | reverse complement strand
TATCCCAGTAAAATCAAGCAATCCAATAAAATCATTGTCTCCTGAAGTCTCTTAACGTCTCTTGAAAGCTCCATTTTTTTGGGGTACAAATGGGGGAACATTATACCCCCTTAATATTTAATACCCCCAATATGAAACTAACAGTTAATCAAGAATTTTATCAATTAATTGATTATAAGGATGATGTCGATTTACAGGAAAAATTAGCTGAATGGTAGGCATTTTATCATATAGATTAAAGGTATTTTATATTAACTATATGATATTATTCTATATCAAATAACCACAATGAGATAAAGTTAGTATATTAAATAAAATGTTAATTAACGTGCTGTTTTTTTATAATATATTTTAAGAGCTGTTATGTTATTTATTATCTCTAGGTTTATTCTACTAAGAATGGAATAAATTTCTTATGGCTCTATCTGTTTTTATAAATAAAATATATGCGACAAGTTAATAGAGGGGCAGTCATCTTTGTCGCAAAAAGTAAGATGACTGCTATATAAATGAATTTATTAATTTACCAACCACAAACATTGGCTTCTTCATCCATATCATAACCACGGACGATATTGATTAAATCTTTAACCATTAGACTCGCCATATCAGGATCAAGTAAATCTTTTATCTCGCATTCTTTATCCACTGAAACACCATTATTTTTATTGGTGAGCGTTAAAGTTAGCGCTTGGGCTGAGAGATCTATTTTGCTCTTTAATTCGTTAGTTAATAACAAAATTTCTTTAGTGGCAACATCAGGAATATAAAGTATCTTAGGATTAAGGAAGATTTTCTCTGCTTTATCATCACTGTTATCACAAATAAGTGTCAATAAATAACCTTTATTATCATTTTCCATAGTCATTTTTAACCTTCAGCAAGTATTTTGGGATCAACATAAAAGTCGATATTAAACACAGTGTCTTCAGTTTGTGCTTCAATTCTGTGCCAAGTTTCTGGTGGAAATACACCAAACTCACCCTCCTTAATCACTAAGGTTTCGGTAGGCTTGGGGCTATATTGATCGGCATAGGCATAATAAATAATAGTGCCTTGCATCACTGATAATCTAGGGTATACCCCTTGCTGGGTGCCTTTGTCTAAATGTCTCTCCCAGATTGATTTAGGGGCTGTCTCCCTTGTCCAAAAAGGCGTTGTTCGTATATGAATATAGTTTGTGGGAATAATGATACGTTTCATTGCTTCTCCCTTATTATTGTCAGTTATTTTGTTGCTTTTTATCTTAGTGAAAATAAAAAACAGAGATAAATCACCTGATAAATTATTTCTTCGTTGACCAAAATTTACCGCCAATAAAGAAGTATTTCAAATGCAATTTAATGATATTTAGATGATTAGCTATTCGATTTAGCTCTAACTATTTGTTTTTATTTATTTAAAAATATTTTAATAAATAAAAATTTTTTTAAGTTTAGCCTTCTAATAAGCTTAAATAGGGATTTATAAAACTTATTTTGGTTAACAAACAAGCGCTCTCTGTCCTATAATCTATAGATGTAGGGTATTTAATGTTTAACATAATCGAGATATCACTATGGAATTAAAGGATTATTACGCCATTATGGGGGTAAAACCCACTGATGACATGAAAACAATTAAAACTGCTTATCGCCGTTTAGCGAAAAAATATCATCCAGATGTAAGTAAAGAGCCAGATGCTGAGGAGCGTTTTAAAGAAATAGCGCAAGCTTGGGAAATTCTTGGTGATGAACAGCGCAGAGCTGAATATGACGAACTTTGGGCTCACCGCAATGATCCGAAATTTAAACAATTTACACAGCACAGCAATTCACATTCAAACCAACAAAGTTTTAGTCAGGAAGATTTTGACGATCTTTATGCTTCTTTCTTTGGCCAAGGTTCACCTTTTGAAGGGCGCCATTCACGTCAAGCACCTAGACAACGTGGACAAGATCTAGAAATTGAATTACCAGTTTTTCTTGAAGAAGCACAAGAAGAGCATAAGCGTACCATTAGCTACCACTTACCGGTTTATAATGTTTTTGGCATGATAGAGAAAGAAATTCCTAAGACCTTGAATGTCAAAATTCCTGCCGGTGTTGTTGATGGACAACGTATTCGTTTAAAAGGCCAAGGAACTGCTGGGGAAAATGGCGGAGAAAATGGTGATTTATGGCTAACTATTCGTATTGCACCTCACCCATTATTTGATGTAAAAGGGCATGATCTTGAAATTGTGGTTCCTATTGCACCTTGGGAAGCCGCATTAGGAACTAAAATTGCTATTCCTACACTTAAAGATAAAATTTTACTTACTATTCCTCCCGCTAGTCAGGCAGGTCAACGCCTGAGAATTAAAGGAAAAGGCTTAGTAAGCAAGCAAAAGAGTGGTGATCTCTATGCCATTTTGAAAGTCGTCATGCCACCTAAGGTGGATGAAAAAACACATTCATTATGGCAACAACTCGCCGAAGCCCAAGCCGATTATAATCCACGTAAAAACTGGGAGAATAAATAATGGCACAATTAACAACAATATTTACTATGACTGAGCTTTGTCATCATACTGGTGTTTCCAAAGAGGAACTTCAAGAAATTGTTGAATTAGGGGTTATTGAGCCTGTAGAAATTACCACACAGGAGTGGTTTTTCAATGATGATGCAGTTGTTATTGTACATCGGGCGTTAAAACTTCATCGAGAGTTAGCATTGGATTGGCATGGTATTGCAATCGCCTTGACATTGTTGGATGAAAATGAACGATTAAAGCAAGATAATAAACAACTTCGACAACAGCTCATGCGCTTTATTAATAATGAATAAAGTGTCAGATAATATATCGCTAATTGCTTGAGAGAAACTAACTATAAAAATATAGAAATAATTTTTTAAAGCAATTAGCGTATATATTATATAATAAGAGTGATTCACCATTAGGTTATTATTCACTCGTTTCTAAGGCCAATAATGAAAGCCACCTCAGAAGAAGTCCAAGTTTTTATTGCAGTGGTTGAAAGTGGTAGTTTTACACGTGCTGCAGAAAAATTAGCATTAGCCAATTCTGCTGTTAGTCGTACAGTAAAAAAACTTGAGTCAAAGCTAGGCGTTAATTTATTAAATCGGACTACGCGACAATTGAGTTTAACGGAAGAGGGGGAGCATTACTTTCATCGTATGCAAGTTATCTTGCAAGATATGAAATTAGCTGAAGATGAATTAATTAATACACAAAAAACACCACAGGGTCTATTACGTATTGATGCCGCAACGCCGGTTGTTTTGCATCTACTGGTGCCTTTTATTAAACAATTTCAGCAAAAATATCCTCAAATAACCCTCTCTTTAGTTTCATCTGAAACATTTATCAATCTTATTGAACGTAAAGTAGATATCGCGATTAGAGTCGGTAATTTAACGGATTCCAGTTTACGGGCAAAACCACTATTGAATAGTTATCGGAAAATCGTTGCGACCCCGGACTATCTCGCCCATTATGGACAACCTAAAATCGCAGAAGATCTGCTTGACCATACTTGTCTAACTTTTACTGAACCAGTATCACTAAACACATGGCCTATTGAGCGAGATAATGGACAATTATTAGAAGCTCCTATGGGAATATCGTCGAATAGTGGAGAAACGATAAGACAATTGTGTCTCGAAGGTAATGGTATTGCTTGCCTTTCCGATTTTATGGTGGTTAATGATATCGAAAATGGTCGATTTATCGAATTATTCCCCGATAAACTGCAACCTATAGCTATGCCTTTTAATGCCGTTTATTATAGTGAAAAAGTGGTTAGCCAACGCATCCGTGTATTTATTGATTCTCTGAGTGAGTATATTGCTAAAAAAGTAGGTTAAGATATATAGGTGATAAAAATAATATCACCTATATTACGATTTAAATTGGTTAATCTTAATCCCAATGAGGCGCTAAACCTTCTGGGCTAACTAAACGATCATGACAATCTAACTTTGCAATCGCTTGTTTATCTTCACTATCCAATTTTATATTTACGCTGAGTAAATTACTGGCTAAATTTTCACGTTTTGTTGAAGATGGAATAACAGAATAACCTTCATTCATAGCCCAAGCTAAAATGATTTGTGCTGGTGTTGCATTGTGTTTTTTAGCAATGGTTTGTATTGTTTCATCTTTTAATGCTTTGCCGTAAGCTAGAGTCATATAAGATGTAATATGAATGCCATGCTGTTTAGCCCAATTTACCACTTTATGATTCTGTAAATAAGGTGATAATTCGATTTGGTTTGTTGCGATATTTTCAACACCAACGGCAGCAATAGCTTGTTCCATCAATGGAATGGTAAAATTTGAAATACCAATTTCTCGCGTTAATCCCATCTGTTTCGCAGCTAATAACTCTTGCATAAATTCTTTAACAGAAACAGCATCATTTGGTGATGGCCAGTGTACTAGAGTTAAGTCAACATAATCTGTTTGTAAATCACTTAAGCTTTGTTTCAAACTAGGGATTAATTTATCTTTACTTAAATTCTCTATCCAAATTTTTGTTGTGATGTAAAGCGCATCTCGAGATATGCCACTTTCTGAAATAGCTTGTCCTACAGCGGCTTCATTTTCATAAATTTGCGCCGTATCAATAGCACGATAACCTAGTTCTAATGCGGTTTTTACAGAGTTTATAACCACATCGTCTTTTAAACGAAAAGTACCAAGACCTAAAACGGGAACACTCATACATCTCTCCTGAAAGGTAATAACAGTAGGGGAATTAAGTTGATATTTGTGACACCTTATTGGGTGCCTCATCGTCATGGTGGACAGTATAGTCTTTTTTATTGTTCTAAAAACAAGCTATAAAGCAAAAGACTTTTGTGATAAAAGCAATAATCAAATATATCAGTTTATAGGGAATAAAAAGTTCTTGGTATAAACATAATTAAAAATAAAATAATAAATTTATAATTATATTTTAGGTAAATAAATACGTTTTTTTATTAACGATATATCATATGATTATATTTTAATACACAATTCAACCAACATAGTTTGCGATATTTTTTAATATTTGACTAAATCATATAATATTATTTGATTTTATATGCGCTATAAAAAATGGTTGTTAGGCTGATGCGATTTTTATTTTTTAAATAGTTAATCATTGAGATGTTAATCACGGTAATTGATTGTTTCTCATTGCTAATATTCTGTAGACCAAAAAATATCAAGTTTTTTACTCTAAAATAGAGATAATTAATTGAGATATAAATTATAAATAACAAGCAAATGAGGCATTATATGTTTTTATTTAAAAAAGCTGTTATCGCTTTGTCAATTAATATCGCATTAGTTTCTTCGGCTCTGGCCTGCACAACGTTATTAGCAGGGAGTGAAGCAACTAATGATGGCTCTTTGATTGTAGCTCGTAGCGCAGATAGTGATGCTTTAAAAGCACAACATTTTGTTATTCATCCAGCCAAAAATAATCAGACTGGCATTTATAGCACTCAAGCCCATCATGGCGCTAATAACTTTACTTATCCACTACCTAAACACTCATTACGTTATACCACTGTACCTAATTGGAAAACTCAATTGCATGGTGCAACGGGTTTTAATGAGCTAGGCGTTGGGGTGAGTGGTACAGAATCCATTTTTGCCTCACCTAAAGCATTGGCGTTCGATCCTTATGTTGAAGATACGGGGATCACTGAAGATGATATTCCAGATATTTTACTCTCAAGGGCAAAAACTGCCCGTGAAGCAATTGAATTACTGGGAAACATCATTGAAACACAAGGTGCTGGAGAAGGGTTTGGGGTTGCCGTCGTTGATAAAAATGAGGTGTGGTACCTAGAAACAGGTACAGGTCATCAATGGATGGCGCAAAAACTACCAAAAGATAAATATTTTGCGACGGGTAATCAAGGGCGTTTACAGGCTTACCATACAGATAGTAATGATAATTTAGGTTCTAAAAACTTAGTTGAGTTTGCAATAGAAAAAGGACTTTATGATCCTGCCACTGATGGCGAATTTAATTTTTCTAAAGCCTATACGCGTGATGATGAACGTGATCTCACTTATAATTACCCGAGGGTTTGGGTTATCCAGCAACAATTTAACCCTTCTCTGAAACAGAATGTGGCAGATGGTCGTCAATTTGCGCCTATGTTGACACCGGAGAAAAAAGTATCAGTAGAAGACGCCAAAGCGATGTTACGCAATCATTTTGACGGTACAGAACATGATCCTTATACCAATGGATTGAATGGCAATGAAGCATGGCGACCAATAAGTGTGTTCCGTACTTATGAATCTCATGTGATGCAAGTAAGGCCTGAATTACCTCAAGAGATTGGTGAAGTGACTTATGTTGGTTTAGGGATGGCTGATCTAACCGCTTTTGTTCCTTATTACAGTGGATTAAAAGCATATCCGCAACACTATGCTATTGGAACAGATAAAGCAGATAATGACTCTATCTATTGGAAATATCGTAAGTTACAAACATTAGTAATGACAGATTATCCTCAATTTGCTCCTATTGTTAAAAAAGCATACCAAGAATGGGAAGCTAAAACAGCATTAGAACAAAAAGAAATGGAGGCTAACTATCTGTCAATGAGTAAAAAGAATAAAGCAGCAGCGGATAACATGCTGAATGAATTTAACTTACGTGTAATGGCTGATGCAGAGCAATTAACAGAAAACCTAACTAATCAACTCTTTACTCTTAAAACTAAAAATATACAAGATGAGATCTTTTTTGCTAATCAATCTAAAAAAGATTAATTAATTTAACGTATAATAAATATTAAAAAGATCTCAAGATGCGTAATCCGATTGAGATCTTTTTATTTCTATTCGCGACTAAAGAACAGGAATATAGTAACTAATTTCTTGCAGATGCTGCTCACTATGGCCGATTAACTTATCATAGCTAACCGATTGTTTTAAGGTATAGCGCTCAATATCTGGACCAGATCGACGTAGCAAATTCATCTTTGGTAATACTTTGGTATATACAGTATAAATAATATCATCATACCCGGTGAGGGAATCTAAAATATTATCCATCTCAAAAGTAATAACTAAATATTTCCCATTGGGTAATTCTACTTTAGACATAGTGGAAATATTAGCAGAGCTTGTTAATTGTTCTTTACTTACGGCTGTTGTATAAATATAAGTTGTATCATCTAGCGAGCCTGCAGAAGCACGATGTGTGGCATACATTTCTGTAGGAACGGTATGTATTTCTTTTAAAAATTTCTTCCAAAATTCTTTTCTAAATTTTTTCTTATCATAATTCCATGCTGAAATATTTTTATTGTATTGATGAGCCATACCTATCAACTCTTTAGAAGCTAAGGTCATTACTTCATATTTTGCTTTAAGTTCAACAGTTTCTAATGCTGGAAAGATAAGTTCACTAATATCCCAACCTTGCTTTTTCCTATATTCAGAAGGGGTGATATTAAATTGTTTTTTAAACGCACGACAAAACGTTTGTTGCGAATCAAAATGGTATTTTAAAGAAATATCTAAAAGGCTACTACGAGTGATCCTCAACGCATAAGCGCCACAAGATAAACGGCGTGCTAGGACATATTTGCCTAAAGATATTCCTGTATATGCTTTAAATAAGCGTTGGAAGTGCCACTTGGTATAGCCTGATTTTTCAGCAATAATATCTAATGATAAACGTGAATCTAAGTTTTGCTCGATCCAAACAATGATATCTTTAACTACATTTTCTTGAAGCATTGATCTTCCCACTATTTCACTTTATCGATATTATTAGATTAATCTATTGAAAATTAATCAAATTATTATTTTATAATAATATCATATTAGATAGATTCTGTTACTCTAATTAAGGTAAAAGTTAATAACAATAATGTAAAGTTATGTATTTGAGTTGGTTTCTCCTTAAAAATTAAGCTAGTAAAACTAATCTAGACTATTATACAGTATGAAATAATTACTTAGAAAATCGCTTATTTCTTTATATTACCTCTATAATTAAATACGGAGATATCTTATTTTTAATTTTAAAAAAACTATCTAACCTAATTGGACTAACCATAGTTACTTTAATTATTTTAGGAGATGTAAATGCGTAAATTACTTTCTATCTCTGCAATTGCTTTATTAACTTCAATTATTGCAACACCTGCATTAGCTGCTAAAACAGAAACTTACGACTGTGAAGGGCAAAAAATCAGAGTTTCTTTCCCTAATGATGATTTGGCCGTAATGGATTATAATGATGAATTAATCGTGTTAAAATCTGCAGTCGCTGCAAGTGGTGCGCGTTATGTTGGAGAAAGTTTCCAACTGTGGGGTAAAGGTAGTGAAGAGTTCAATTTAGCGACGATGTCAGAAGATGAAATAGTCAATGATCGTATTGCTGAAGATACAGGGCGTACTTGTAAAATAGTAAAATAATTTAATGATTATTTATTGAGATAAAGGCGAGCTAGACTCGCCTTTATTTTTAAGTAATTATATATTTTTTATCGGCAGTTTGTTAGGATATCTAAATATCGATTATTTTATCTCAGATAAAATATAACTGTATAAATCAATGCATACTGAGAGTTAAAATGAAATCTTATCCTTAGCTAGTTTCAATATTAATTTTAATATCAGTTTTAATAAGAAACTGAAAAATACTTATTATATCTATCATTTTTTTAATGACGGGTATTCTATCTATAAATTAATTTTGGATACAGTCTAATGAAAGTTACAAGTGCCGAAAAACATGCATTGTTATTACCAGATAATCGAACGTTAACTTGGTATGAATCTGGCCCATCAGATGGTCAACCGGTATTATTCTGCACAGGTGCAGGGATGAGTGGGCTATTAAGTATGGATGCTGAGCTGTTAACTAAGTTAAATATTCGACTTATTACACCGACTCGTCCTGGTTTAGGTGAATCAACCTTTGATCCTAAAAAGACATTAAAATCGTTTTCTAGCGATGTATTATTCTTATTAGCATATCTTAATATTAAGAATATCAGTGTGATAGGGTTCTCTCAAGGTGCTGTTTTTGCGATGGCCATTTGTTACTATGGTAAAGTGGATAAGCTGGCAATTATTGCTGGTCAAGATCAACTAGATTATCCTGAAATAAAAAAACTGTTATCCAGTGATGTGGTTAATATGCAACAACAGGCATTATTCGATCCTGATGGATTAAAGACGTGGATCACTGAAAATATCACTGCTAACTGGTTAATGGATTTTATTTTGAATTATAGTGCCGATGTTGATTTGGCTCTCTATCAAGAAAATAAATTTTTTCCTGTTTATCAAGCTTGTATGAAAGAAGCCTTTAAATATGGAAATAAGGGCTATGCTCAAGATTTATTAATCACGATGCAACCTTGGGGATTTACTCCAGAAATGATTAGCACACCCACAACATTATGGTATGGACTAAAGGATACGAGTACTGTTCATTCTCCTGATTTTGGTAAGCTATTGTCTCAACGTTTTCCCCATGTACAACGTTATGTCTATGATAACGAAGGTGGCTCTTTGTTGTGGACTAAAGCATCACAGATTTTAACTAATCTTATTAGTTAATCTGAGCAATAAGCAATAAAAATAGTAGATGGTATAAATATATCAGTAGATATTGATTGTTTTGTAAAGTTATCAGTATCTACTTTTAGTAGGTTTATTCCCAATAAATAGCTATCTATTTGTAAAAGTTAACAATTTCATGGTAAATAAATCAAATAAAAAAGAAATTTACACTTCTATAAAAAATAAAAGTGAAAATAGTTTGCTATAAAATAAATTCTATGACTTAATAGCGTCATTGGTTTGGAAGTACAGACCTATTTATGTTAGTCCAGTTTTTAGTAGTTCACCGTTTAGCGCTATCCTTGATACCTCTTCGTTGCGAATTCCTTCAAATAGTACCCATAAGTAAAAATCCGAAATCAAACCGCAATTAGCCTTATGGCATAACTAAATTTATTAAAGGAAATTCTATGTCTAATACAATGACTGGTACAGTAAAATGGTTTAACGACGATAAAGGCTTTGGCTTTATCACACCTAAAGATGGTAGCAAAGATGTATTTGTTCACTTTTCAGCAATTCAAAGCGATAGCTTTAAATCACTGAAAGAAGGCCAGGAAGTATCATTTTCTATTGAAAATGGTGCAAAAGGTCCAGCAGCTGCCAATGTTATCGGTCTGTAATAATTATGGATTATTGCGTCTAAAACTTAAAGACACTTATATAAAAGTATCTTAATAGACGAAATAACTGAAAAGCCTCACTGATGTGAGGTTTTTTTATATCTGTTATTTGCTAATAAAAATAAATTTTATTCTAACTGATATTATTAAAGTTACGTAAATATTTACCACACATAAAAAAAGAAAATAAAAATAATTTTACTTACTTTGCTATTACATATTTTTTCAAAGAGATTAGAATAAAAGCAATCAGAAAATAAAGCTATAACTGGTAGTTTTTCTTTAAGAAAAGAATAGGAAAAAGCCGTTTAAAATAAACTTATATAAGATAAATGGTAAATTTTATTAAGTGGTATTCACTAAGTAACTTATCTTAAATAAATTATCTTAAATAATTGTTGTCTAAATTAACTTAAGCTTAAAAGAAGTCTTTTAAGTGACTAAAGGACAAATCTTGTGTACGCTAAAAATTCTTTTTCACTACATCTGTTACACCCTAAATATTTTCTTACTTGGCTAGGCGTATTTATTCTTTTTTTATTAGTACAATTACCTTACGCGTGGCTTTTATTCTTAGGAAAACATTTAGGATTACTATCGCGTTTTTTTATCAAAAGAAGAGTTACAATAATAAAGAAAAATTTAGAGTTATGTTTTCCGAATAAGAGTAAAAAAGATATCGATAAGCTAGTTATGGAAAATTTATCAGCATTAGGTATCGCTCTATTTGAAACTGGCATGGCATGGTTTTGGAGCGATAAAAGACTGAAAAATATCTATCAAGTCGATGGAATAACAAATTTTACTGAGGCTAATCGAAAGCATACCGGTATTTTGTTGATTGGTATTCACTCCATGTCGTTGGAGCTTGGAGGGCGTATTATGGGGTTGTGCTTCCCTGTAAACGCAATGTATCGGCCTCATAATAATAAAGCGATGGAGTTTATTCAAACTAGGGCAAGATGCCGTTCTAATAAAGGTATGATTGATAGACGTAATTTAAAATTTATGGTCACTGAATTAAAAAAAGGGAAGGCCATTTGGTTTGCACCAGATCAAGATTTTGGTTTAAAAGGAACCACCTTTTCACCCTTTTTTTCGGTGAAGGAAACGTCTACTTCAAAAGGTGCTGTTATATTAGCAAAGTTATCAGGAGCTCCTTCTTTAACGGTAACATTGGTACGTAATCATGATCATAATGATAAAAAATATAGCTTAATTATAGGTAAAGAGCTTCATAATTATCCAACAGAAAATATTCAAAATGATACAGATAGAATGAATCATCTGATTGAAATTGAGATTATGCGAGCGCCAGAGCAATACTTATGGGCTCATAGACGCTTTAAGACCAGACCCAAAGGTGAAGCCAGTTTTTATTAATAAAAAAAGACCAACACATTAAGTGTTGGTCACAGTAAATACTGGAAGCAATGTGAGCAATGTCGTTGCAAATAGTTTAGTAAAACACTCAACTATTCACGAGTTAAAAGATAATCATTCTCAACTAGGTTGTCAACCTTAAATTTTATAAGGGAATAAGTAGTGTGAGGGTAATGTAAAGGCCTACTTTAGATGCCTTGGTGCCTTGTATAATTTTTTGTTTTTAATAAGATACATAAAAATTAGTACAGACTAAGGGATATTATGCAGAGTTATCACTCTCTATCGGCTCAAGTTTATCAATTGGATAAACCGATAGGATGCAGTTTCGGCGATGTTGAATACTATCAACAGCGATTAAAAGATGTTAAAGGTAAAATTTTAGAGCCGGCAGTAGGAACAGGACGCATCCTTATTCCTTTATTGCAATCAGGTTTTAATATTGAGGGATTTGATCTTTCCGAAGAGATGCTTGAATTTTGTAAGAAAAATCTAATCGAGCATGGATTTACAACCAACTACGTAACTCAAAATAATTTAGTCACTTTTGAAGTTAATACCCCTGTCGAGGCTATTATTATTCCTACAGGGACATTTCTCTTATTAAATACGCAACAGCAGGCGATCCAAGCATTAAAACAGTGTTATCAAGCGCTTGAATTCGGTGGGCGTTTATTGGTTGATATTAGTCTTGCTCATCATTTTGTTAAAGGTGAATGTACTAGTCGTCAATTTAATACGCCAGAAGGCGATCTAATTACCTTACAGATAATTAATGCTGAAATTGATTATATAAATCAGTTAACTACTTCACACCATCGTTATGATAAATGGCGAGATGGCAAGATCATTGAAAGTGAATGGGAAGTTTTCAGCTTAAAATGGTTTGGTGTGTCTGAATTTGAACAAATACTACGCTTGATTGGTTTTAAACAGATCACAATATCAGCCGATTACCAGTATCTGCAAACCCCCAGTAATACGACAGAAATTATGACTTTTGAAGCGTATAAAAAATAGCATTAAATAATAAGAGGCTGTATTTAAAGCTAATTTTTTATAGCCTCATTTATTTCGCCTTTCTAAAGTTAATCAGAATATTGGCAGTTGTATTTTTATGTGTGGAATTATAACGTTGTAAGGCGTCCTTTTAAGGAATAACTCACATGAAAACATCCACTTTATTAAAGCATGGCTTAATAGCTACTTTGACCTTTATGGTTTCTTTGAATTCCTTCGCCGATCCCGGAAAGGGTAATGGAAACGGTAATCCCCATAGTCATCAAAACCAAAGAGGTAACAACGGTTTTAATAAAGGACACCAGAACGTAAACCAACAAGATGGATTTTCTTCACAACTGCGTATTGATAGTCGAGGAGGGCTCTCTGTCTCAATTACTTATGATGATGCAAGAGCATTAGCAATAAAGAACAATCTAACTGGATATAAAGGTCTTCCTCCGGGAATAGCAAAGAATTTAACAAGAGGTAAGCCATTACCTCCAGGTATTGCGAAAAAAGCTGTACCCAGCATTATGCTAAGTCAGTTACCGCATTACGATGGATATGAATGGCAGATAGTGGGTAATGATTTGGTGTTAATCGCAATAACCACATCAATTATTGCCTCTGTTATTAATAATGTTTTTGATTAACGTAAAAAACAGCCTCATTTTAATGTCATGTTACACCTGCTTCAAAACTATAAAACCTTCCTTCTAACAGGGAAGGTTTTATGTTTATTGAAACGTAAAAATAAAAAAAAGACCAACGCTAGGAGAGTTGGTCAATAAATACTAGAAGCAATGTGAGCAATGTCGTTGTGAAAGACCGAGTAACGCACTCAACTATTCACGAGTTAAAAGATAATCATTATCATTTGAGTTGTCAACCCCACTGAAATTGTGACTACTATTTATTGATGTAAAAAACCAAGTGCTTAGTTATTTTATAAAAACAAGTGTTGGGTTTTTATTAATAATAACAAGTAGATCTGCTTCTTTGTTACAATTAATCGCCTTTTCTATAGCACGCATTTTTTTTATTTTTTTTGCTAAATTCTTAACATGTTGAGAGCGTAATGACATTGTTGGTTTAACCATGATGTTTCTCCTTAGTAGTAGAAGAGATAACAATAGTAGGGATATCACATAAATGCAAATGATAATTAATATCATTTGGTGGCTATTAATACCCTCATTTATCAAATGTGAACTGCATAGAGCGTTTTTATTGCAGTTTTTCTTGGTTTTTTTCCTCCAATCGACTAAAAATAAGGATAAAGTACTTGGAATAAAATTTTTATCAGAACTACCTTCTGAAAATATTCTATTTATTGCTAAAAATCTCAATAATTAATATTAAAAATCACTACGTAAATATAAAACTATTATATTTTTTATAATTTACATTTTAACCATACTTCATTTGAAATTTTTTATATAAGTAGTATGGTAGTTAATAGCTATTAAAAAATAGCAAAAATGAAAATTTATTTTTAACACATCTTAAGAGGAACCCATTTACTCTAAAATAATTGAGGTAAATAATAATGGATAATAGTGATAAGTTTTTTTCTAACGATATATGTCCTAAAACTGCTTTATATGGACAATTTTATGGGAATGATCAATACGCAGGCCGTGAACACGAAAGAAAAATATACTACGGCAGAAAATTCCCTAAAACTAAAAAGGGTTATTATTTTAAAAAACTAATGAATTTTTAATAATAAAAATCACTATATTAAATAATATATATTTTCAAAGTATTTATGAGATGGGTAGTCTTATATAAGGTTATCCATCTTGGATGGATTTATATATTTATTTGAAGATATTATATTTATATAAATATAATAATTTAAAAGGTATAGCCCGTTTAGACTATACCCTTAGTACTATTTTATCGAGCAATTAATGCAAATACCCCCCAGCCTAAGTATTCTCGTGTAAAACTAACATGACGTTTAGGGGCTATAGTCAATTCTGTTCGAATTTCTTGAGCAAAATCGTCGATACTATTTTTGTCAAGCCAACGGCGCATAGTCATCCATTTAGCTGCTTCATATCTATCCCAACCTTCTTGATCTGCCAGTACCATTTCGACTAGATCGTATCCTTGATTGTCAAAAGAGATAACAAGATCAGATAAAGTTAAAAAATCTGATATGGATGAAGCACCACAAGCTTGTGCTATCTCTTGTGTTGTCGGAACTTGTCGCCAATATGGCTCTCCGATAAGGATAAGTCCACCTGTTTTAATACTTTTTGCTAGTAGTTCGATAGTTTCAATTACACCACCAGCAATCCAAGTTGCTCCTATGCATGCTGCTATATCGCATTTTTTATCACTAATATAATCTGAGGCATCATTATGGATAAAATGTACTCGATGGCTGACGCCTAACTCTTCTGCTCTAGATTTTGCTTGTAGAGTAAACAGCGGGCTTATATCGATGCCAATACCTGTAATATTGTAATCGTGAGCCCAAGTACATAGCATTTCACCAGAGCCGCTACCGAGATCAAGAACTTGCCAGTTTGCTTTCATTCGTAATACTCGACCTAAGGTGGCATATTTCTCTGGTGTGAAAGGGTTATGAATACGATGCTCACTTTCGCTAATAGTGAAAATACGAGGAATATCCATTTTAATTTCCTTTAATTGTTATAAAAGAGAGTGTGAACATTATTAAACCTAGTAATATTATTGATATAATATTACTATCTAACTGATTTAATTTGCTTTTTAATTTTTTTAGAAAGGTAAGCTTATATGTTAGGACATCTAGATTTTGGCAATAATATTTAATAAGAGTGATACAACTAGCTATAGCGCCAATAAACGTAAATTGGGTAGAAATAAGTAAAGAATAGTATTTTTGATGTGATGGATCCATACTAGAAAACCTGTTTAATCATCATATGCGATATAAGCAAACATATTGTAGTGCTTGCATGAGAATACAGCGCATTGAAACCAGCTATTCGTCCTAAAAGGTCGAAATAGTGGTTATTAGATGATTACATTTTCCAGCATCAAAGCCTCAGATAGGAATTAAAAGTTGTTTACACTAGGACATTTTCATCGATTTTTTAGATTTGTAAATGCGTAAGTCTGTAAAGTGTGAGCCAGATGATAGTTTTATTTTGGTTGAGCCATCTATTTACAATATATCAAAGTAAAAGATAGTGAATAGGGGGAACCCCGAACCTTGGCCGACGCTTATCTTGCAGACCAAACTATTTCATGCGGTGTTTTATCAGGTGTATCGTAAAACCTTGTCCTCAGTGAAGAGAGTAGTGCAGAAGCTATGTTTAATAAGAATACAAAATAACTGGTTATAAAAACAGTGCTTACTTGTGTTGTGTCAGTGATTATCTTATTATTTCTAAATCGTGGGTGACTTATTAGTTACCATACTAAATTTTATCAATACCTCAGGTATACAGGTATGTGGGGTTTTTTATCTTATTAAACTTATTATTTCTATGTAGGAGGATGAGTGAAAGGCAAAAGAGTTGTTATTGTTCATGGCTATACTGCATCTCCCAAGGATAATTGGTTTCCATGGTTGAAAGAAGAGCTTGGATCATTAGGATATGATGTCAGTATACCTATGATGCCTGAGCCTAATCATCCTAACCCTAATGAGTGGCAACAAAAACTTGCCGATGAAAACATAATACTTGATAAAGATACTATTCTTGTTGGGCATAGTCTGGGATGTATAACTTTATTACGTTTTCTTTCTGAACAGGCTTTTGTAGATATAACAATAGGCGGGTATATTTTAGTCGCTGGTTTTAATAGTGAACAAAAAACTTTACCTGAGTTGAACTCTCATATTTATAATAATCTGAATTATAGTAAGTTAATTAAAATATCAGATAAAAGGGTCTCATTAATATCATCCAATGATTGGATTGTGAGTCCTGATTCATCTAAAAAATTAGCTAGTGAATTACAAACTCAAATTGTTATTGAAAATGATGCGGGACATTTTCTTGATAAAGAAGGCTATACTAAATTGCCAGTCATGCTTGATATTTTTAAATATATGCTGAATGAGCATAAGCTATAAATACAATATCAGAATATTCGTCAGTTGG
>DWQX01001590.1:0-26833 GCA_018245475.1 Pharmacophagus antenor | reverse complement strand
GAAACATTGTTCCAACTCTCTTGTAAAGTCCTCCAGAGGTCTTCTTTTGACGTCGGACAATGACTACGGACGTTTTTTTTTTCTGAAAAACCTTTTCTTACTTTTGACCAAATTAATAATACACTTCATTAATAGCAATACAATTTTATGTGATGGCGCATCACTTTTTACCACAAGATCGTAATCGTCTCTACTTTGTACTGCAAAAACTAGATATCAAGTCTACGAGGATATTGTGTATTAATCTTAATAAGCCACTTGAATATTATATTGCTCCTTCTCACAAGTTCTTTTACTCAAAGTTTGACATCTTTTCATAAAAGCCAGAATTGTTTCAAGTTTTTTCTCCAATAAAATAACCAGTTCTTTCTTTAATAATTAAATTAACTGTAGTAACTGTACTAACTCTACACTTGAATTAATTAATTTTTATCTAATACGACTTTTTAACACACGACAAAGAATTCTACGCATTCGACTAGTTATATTTCGTTAAGATTGGTCCCGTTCTTGAAAATTCTCTTTTTGTTCAAAAGATTCGGATGATAGTGCGATTTTTTGGAACCTACACAGCTAGCATCTACCAACTTCAATGTTATTCTACCATCATAAAAGCATAACGTAAAGTACATGCGAAAGTGAGAGTATTCTGGCCGTGCACGCTTCATGATCCTGATTCCCACTTAATATAAGGTTAAATTTAGAAAAAGACTGTATTCAGTTACTTTGTATTAGATGCGTTTTATAGACTGAATTTAACTGTTACACTAGAACACAGTTTGATATCGTGTACACAACTACCGTACGTAAGTACCGCCTCTGTTTTATGCACAACCGTGTTTTCTACTGTCATTGTTTCGCTGGTAGCTTTGTTGTATGTATAGAAAACGTGTTATTTGCATCACAGACGAGATATTTTTATATTAAAAAGATATATCACAGTACCATACTTAAGCTTTAAAAATGTTCTGTAAATGAAATTATAGTATAAGTCACCTATTTGCTAATACATCAGAGACATAACACTGTTTGTGAAAAGAAAAATAACTTTCTATCTTTTATACACTGCTACTAAAAATCGCATCAGCCATAAACCACCGGTTTCTAAAGAACTTATAACAATCACCACAGAAAAGTGTGTCTATACAATACGTCAGTAACATGCAAGATGACACGGCCATAACGTCAACACGTATCTGGTGTACCAGTAATTCTATTGGATCCTGGAACTGGTATGGATGTAGACAATTCTTTTTATTCGAATGACAAAACGAAAATCGCACACTGTGATTAAATTATCGTTATGTTTTCAAGCATTATTCACACTGATTTGTCAGGTAAATGAATGTGTTATTATTTGAAGTAAAGCAATTTTTACCACAAATAATTCATAAACAATCTTACTTTTACAAGTAATCTTTTAAAAGCGGTAATAGTTTAAAAAATGGATTGTTAGAAAATAAAAACCCTCAGTATGTACTCATTTTATACTCTTCTTTACTAAGAGATATCGAAATAGGTTACATCTACTTCTGTCTCTATTCAAATTCAATAGAATCCAGCCGTACACCTAATAAAATTTTTGAATTAACTAAACATTTCTTCTTATCTTTCCAATCATGTGTGAAATATTTTTGAAAAGTATGGAATTGCTAGAAATGATAATACATTATATGAAATCGAAAAAAGGAACCAACACCATTTTGTATGCCGATTACTTCTATTTTTTATCATCTAACAAAAAGTACAAAATCTTGAAAGGAAATTTACTACCACAATAATATTTGTAAGCGCTATTTTAAAAATGGGTTTTAAGAGTAATTTTTCTGTGTTACTCAGGTACCTGTCTCTAATGGTGAAATTATGAAATAAAGTATCTTAAAAGTATTTAGTGAAAAATAAAGGAAAATAGTATTCTACATATAAACTGTCAACTGCTTAAACTATCGGTCCACGCAGAGCTCGGAAATGGGTCAATGTCGCCGGGGAACAAAAATATCCACTTGCGCTCCTCCATTGTGTACCCTTTTCGTATCCACTTGGGCAGAACTAAGACGTTACACAAAACCCCGCTTAGTAAACTGGCAAAGTATTTCAAAGGCTTATTTATGTTGATATAGTTTTCCTTACTACGCGTACGGTATTAAATGATTTTATACTAGCTTTCCTTGTTGAACTCAAATAATATAAAATGATGAACTTGAGATATTCACATTTTTAAGATATATGTGACACAATACAAAACCTTCTCAATAACTTATATATACCATTTGCCCAGAGACTTAAGGAAAAAGTAGGTATAAAAAATAATAATATATCATACACTAAACTCCAAAACACGATGACTATTTAATAACAAGTGTGTATGTATGTACCATGGACAGTCTCAACACACAGAAAACAATTTCATCCGTAAACCTAACAAACAGAATGTGATGCGGTCGCACGTTTCCAGAATTGTACTAAATATTACTATTACATAATAATCTACTCAAATTGGATTTCCTAACAACAATATTAACTTTTGTAATAAACCAACTAAAATCCCTAGGCTAAAGGTTTTCCCTCAACTAGTAAATAAAACAATTGGTTATAATAATATATTTCGATACAAGGAAATATAGTACTTTATATTATCTATCAAAAACAATCGAACTGGCGATGACAGTGAACTAAAAAAAATCTTTATTAAAATTTTCAGATTTCCATCTCAAAATTACCCTTTGTCATATTCGAATACGTATTATGTTAAGGGACAGTAAAGTGCTCGCCTAGAATACTTTGACATGAACTCTTTCATGATCGACATTTATTTGGATGGCCACGTATTCAAAATGAAAAACTCAGCGATCCAAGTCATGCATTTAGCTTCTGGTTAACTGTAGGCAATGTAGATCACTAATAACTGACTCACTTTTTCAATTGAATTATCGTTTTCATATTCATATGTATGTTTTGCTTTCGCACCATTTTTTTAGGTTGTATGTCATTGTATACATCATTATATCTTCTATTACACTATACTATTGTATATAATAGTAGAATATAAAGTCTTTGTTTTTAAAACGTCGGTGTGAAATATCAATTGTTGCTTTTGTCGAAGGGTCCTGTACAGAGACAGACCCTGGTATTGTTTAGCCAAGTCTACGTAATTAATAACATTTCTGGGAACTGAATAATTCAATCTGTGAATTAGGTTATTGCGAGTCTATTCCACAGAAGCAAATGGACGAATACCGATAAACGCCAGTGGAACTTAACGACAGTATGATAATAGTGTGCGGAATTTGAATTAAAAAATTCCCGTATATGCCCGTACATGCCAAAAATTCACATTACGACGGTACACGTAGTGACCTCATAATGCTTATTAACGTAATGGAAAGCACGGCATTTGCCAATTAATCGACATTAAGTATAAGCTTTGTATTGTGTAAGCTTTCAATGAGAAAATAAATCCCTTAATTAAATTAGTTTTTGTCTGACTATTGAAAAAAAAATATACAGATCGATTCTTAGATACTAAGATTAATATAAAAACTTATCTACCTATCTTTTAATAAAAATCACATGGATGCTATTTTTATTTATAATTAGAAAGAAAGTATAAGTAAATGTTCAAAGTATTTATATGTTCTTGTTAATCTAAAGAGAAAAGTTAACCTAATATTAAGAGTATACGGGCGATAGCTTAACAGGTAGGATCATAAAATCAATAACATCCCAAATCAACACTAAAGTTTCATTATTTTTAATTTGAAGATAAAAAAATATCGCTTATTCATTTTTACAAATATGCAAATTCAATGCTTCTTAATACGTCAAAAATGACGCAAATCAAAATAACGTTGACAGTGTAACATAGGAAGGTGATAACTGTTCACAGACTAAACACAGTTATTTCGCATCGTAAGGAAGCAGGTCAGTAAAAATATCAAAAAAACGACTTACAGCTTGTCATCGAGTTTAGAAAGGAACTACAATGCGTATGAATCTATATGGAATAATACTAGAAAAAGCACTGAACACACAAAGTATACAATTTCTTTTTTTCAAAGTTTAGTTCATTTACTCAATTATCATTCTGTATGTATATGGGCATAGAAATTTTGCAACTTACCGTCAGTTTGCCCGTTCGTTTATAATCTTTTATGTAGACGTCTTTAAGCACAGAGAATAAAGTGAGTACCAAGTTTATGCGCTTTATCGCCTAAAACAATATCTTTATTTAACGCAAAGTGAAATTGTGTTAGACACAAACCTTTAAAATGAAAGAGCTAGATACTTTCTATCCCTCTTTACTCTAACTTCGATAACATTATATTTACATAGAAATATTAATAGTTAATACAAACAAATTTATATTGAAATGAAAAATTACCTTGCTCATACATTTTGCTGTTATTCAAAATATACTATGAACTGTATTTCGGTTCACCCACATGAAATATATATTTATTGTATAATTTATGTTTTACAACGTATTAAATAATCTTTTCTTATTAACAACTTACAGAAATATATTTAATAAAATCAATGTATCACTTTCGTGGTTTAGCTAACTTATTAATTAACTATAACAAATTTCGCGATTAATACAGTGCATTGGTGATTCAAACAGATCTATGAAGTTTAATACTCTGTACTAATAAGGTGAGCAATGGTTCAATGAACCCCACTTACTTATTATCTACTCATTGATTCACTATCAATTCCATTAATAAAAATCAAATGACAAGTATCGACTTTTTTATTAGACTTGTTTTACAAACCTTGTGCTAGAAAATTAAAATACATCATTTACTTTAAATTCTTGCTATACATTTATGTATTTGATAGAAATTTAAATGGTCAATTAAAATACTTTTCATACTTTCATCTACGCAAGTTCTGATACTTTTTACTTTTATTGGATGACACGATGTTAACAAAGTTTTTTCAAATATTAATAACTAAATTAAATATAACTTGTTAATTTTTTATACGTGAAATATGTAGCAATTTTTTATAGACAATGCGGGAACACCTGACATCAAGTTCACACAATGTTAAGTGCTCGCACAGAACACTCTGGCTCACATAATTAAAACTACTCGAACATAGCATGTTGTTATTGCATCAGATTGATATTGTATTCATATTTGCAATATTTTATTGTTCAAAAATATTATTAATTAAAATCTGTGACATACGTTTGATAAAAATATTAAAGTTTTTAAAAAAATAGATAGGGAAAAAATAAGACACGTTGACAAATTTTCCGGAATATTATATCAGGTTGAATAAAGTTTCAATTGTTACAATTACGAATTATGAAGAAATACTAAGTTTTGAAGACACCTGACTTTCAGAAACTTATTAGCTAACTAAATATTATGAGATTTTCTAAGGTAAATATATTTTTGACCTAACCAAAGACTTCAATTAAAGATTTTTTATTTGTAAATGGTTTGAACATATTTCAAAGAACTCTAGAGTTTTATATGTATGGTAGTTAACAAAATTTGGAAAAGTTCCCGTAAGTTTTATTATAAAATATGTGGTTTAACTTAAGACCTAAACAAATAATTTTTCATTACATTTTTCATCAAAGCTCCATTACGAGTAAATGAAAGTGAGGAAGTGAAGGAATATGTAGTAATACGTACTAACTGTAACGATCCGATAGTACTTTGTCACTTTATGTCACATGTACCCATATATTTATAATAATTATGTACGAATTCGCATAAAATACAGTGTCAATTATCAGTTTAAAGCAATAGGTGCGCTTAATTGGCTATTTCGCTAGATATAATCCAGAACCACTTTAAAACCGGAAAAATAATTATTTATAATGACTGCGTAACGGTAAAATTCACTCCGAGGAACATAATCAAACGACAAAGACAATATCAAACTAATCACTTAAATTTTCTTTACTGCATGATTAAGGAGATCATTCAGTATAGAAAAATATTTTGCTTTTTTTTTATAAATTTACGTAATAATGAATTAATTCAAGATTGATATGGATTTCCCTGTATCCAGACAAGTTTTATTGAATTAACGTAACATAAATTCATAACTATTAGCTTTTGAATCAACAACTAATTAGTATACGTTGACATGCGTATAAGGAAAATATCTTTAAAGTTCTATATATAAAAGGCGATAGCGGCATTAATATCACAGTCGCAACATCAACTCACTCCGCGCCGCTCAAACATTTGTATTTATTAATTATTCTTAAAGAGTCAAAATGTACCTCAAATTGACTATATGCATATTTCTCCTTATGACCCTAGACTGCAGTGACGCATACAGTGCGAAAAATATTTCGGTCTCAAGCGCAACTAAGGAAAACACACCAAAACCAAGGCCTGTTTTACCAGACGACGAAGATGGTCTTGATAACAGATTTGGAATCAGATCTGGATCATGTCCAGTTGGATATATCAGAAGTGGTAGTATGTGCTTCCCAACGGAATAATGTGCATAAAAAATGAACGAGGACTAATAAAATTGAATGATAATTTAAAAATATATGTTTTAGCATATTTTGTTCTAGTGTTTAAAAATAAACTTGTTATACCTGATTATAAAATGTTGAATTTTTTTTTATTGACAAGTTCTTCAATCTTTGCTTCAACTTCATTATTATAAGATTCATTATTTCAATTCATTCTTTATTTCACAAAGCAGATATGCCAAATATATTAATAGTTTAACTCATAATTTTTATATTGAAGTGAATCGTGTTTTACTTTCAGTCGAGAGATAACAACTTGCTCTTTATTAAGTACAACAAAAGAAAGATTAATATTTTTATGTAATAAAAAACATTTTAAAAAGAGACACTTACTTCTAAAAGTTATCATTTAAATAATTCTTACTCTTATATCTTTTTTTAGGTAAAAACCAAATCCTACTATATTGAAAACGTCGTTCAATTGTGTGATTATTGACAGACAGAGTTTCTATCGCAACTAAAATAAAGCAAATAAGAATGCATGTATACACCTGTAATGTTTGTACAAAACAAAATGACTTATTGAATTAACATATTGGTTGTAATTTCTCATTGTCCATAACAGGTTTTGAGATCTTTATTACTAAAAGCAGCAGAACACATCAAATAATTAACACAAATGTTCGACGATTAAATTTGAAAATATAAGTATACGTTGACATGCATACGAGGAAAATAGCTTTAAAAGTTATATATATAAAAGGAGTTACTTGCAATATCACAGTCGCACAGTTGCCTCCCTCCGCGCCGCTCAATTATTTGTGTTCATTAATTATTTTTAAAAATTTAAAATGTACTTCAATGTGACATTATGTCTATTCCTCCTTATGACCCTAGATTGGAGTGAACCATATCCTGCGAAAAATATTTCCGCCTCAAACGTAACTAAGGGCAACGCACCAAAGCAAAGGCCTGTTTTACCGGACGACGAAGGTGGCCTTGGTAACAAATTCGGGATTAGAGATGGATCCTGTCCAGTTGGATACATAAGAAGTGGAAGTTTGTGTCTCCCGATAGAATAATGACAACAGTAAACTTATATAACCTGTAAATAAAATGATGAACATTTTGATTTTTATTTTTAATAAACGTGATATTAATGATAAGTTCAACTCATAATTTCTATATTAAAGTGATTCCTATTAAATTCGATTCGCAGTAATTCTCAATCGTGAGATTAAAACTAGATCTTTATTGTTATAATGTTACAAAATATAAATTAAAAAATATTTTAGAAAAAGAGGCACTCAATTCTATATGTTCCATTCCAGTATTTATATAGTATTTGCTCAACTTGGTTCACGTTGACAACGTATGTAATCAAAAATCAACGTACCTATAGTACTGCAAAAATTATTGAGCGTCATAATAGGAATCGAGCTTTTGTACTCTTCCGTTCATAACATTCAATGAAGTATTTGCTAACAAATATTTTTTATTTAACAAAATAACATTCTGACTATTATAATTATTAGTAAAATAATTTCGTGCCATCTAAGAACATAAGTTATAATCAAAACTTAGTAGATGATAAACGTATTTTAGAACCGTTAAATAAGGCGGTATATACATACGTAATCGAAACTTCTCTTATATTTACCTGTTATAATTTCTTTGTCTTAAAACTCGTAGAATGTGACTCATAAACAACTACTAAATAAATATTTTGTATATGGCACAAGTAACCTTTAAACCGGTATGCCGTGATTATCATCTACACGCAATGTCTTAAATCTCAAAAACCGAAGGCGTAGTGTACATTCTACATAACTCCATTTTTATATATTAAAATTATACAACCTTTTAATTCTACTTGTCCGTCTAATAAAGAGAACCTGTTAAAAAATTATTTGAGCATGATCAGTATTTATATTCTCATAAAACTTACAAAATATTTATTCTAACAACATCATTCTCTTCGAATGACAACTTTTGTTCATGGTCATAATTAATGGAATGGCACGAAATATAAAAAAAGCCTGACAACTTTTACCAACGTAACTTTATATAGCGCACCCAACCATTCTCAATAAATAAAAAGTTTAAATTTTGACTTATTTGCACATAGTATTAATAAGAATAAAACTAAATACGTCACTATTTAGTTCTGAATATTATTCATTGCATTTAATAATGCTTTCATTTTCTTTAGTAATCCAAAGTGACTCAACCACTTAGTTTTTACATTGTGTTTAAATTTTCATTATATAATTGTTTTTTTGTAAACATTTTTTTGGGTGTGATTTAATATTTTGTAATCGGATATAAAGTTATTATAATTTCCCATCTCCCAAGGAAAACTTATTAATTGTCTTTAGTTTTTATATTACATATGCGCTTATTTTTAATTAGGCGTTAGTTTTCCTATATGATTAAATAATATTTAACTTGCTACATAAGACAAACTTTTTAAAATGTGTTGTTGTTATTTTAAATTTAAGATATTGTAAATTCGAGTTGTTAATTAATTTATTTTAATATTTTCTATTTTAAGTATTTTTAATCTTATACGGTGATTTAAATATTAAACGGTATATCTGTGGCTTTATTTATGGACAAAAGGTATCGCATTGCCACTATGCTGTGCACACACATGACTGCGCTAAAAATTAAATAACTGATAATAGTTCTTTAAACCAGGCCAATTTTAATTTAAAATTTACTTTTATTTATACAGTTACATTTATTTTTATGTACTTTATGTAGAGCAAATAATCTGTACCTCTTTATCTTTTTTTAAACCGTTTACAGTCATGTAAATGCAAATTATCTAAACATTAACGAAATTGGCATCCTGATACGTCAACAGCTGCATGATACTTCAACCCACTCGCATGGTTCTTCTTGGTGATATATAAATATTGCGACGTTAGTGCTTTCACCATACTACAGGAAATAAAATAAACTCACACTTAATCAACTAACCAATTAAACAACCTGACAAATAAATTATTTAACGTCTAAAAACATCAGTTTACCAAAAAATCATAAAACATCACCCTTATCGACTAATAATTTCCTATACCTATACGTCTTTTACCACAGTTTATTTTATGTCATTTGCTACAGAATACTTTTAAATTGATTTGATATGATGAGTTGATGATAGTAACATACTATTATCATACTATCATCAACTCATCATATCAAATCATTTCCCATTTAAACGGACTTGAATACTGGATAACAAATAATTGTAATTTAATACAATGTTATTGGTTAATGAGTCAATCACGTTTCATATGAATTAAGATTAACAGGCATAAATGTGATTATAAATTAAATGTTTTACATCCTATATACGTCTTTAGTAATTTACAATATTTTTCTTACATTGTTTAAATATGAACTATGCAAAAATCTAATCCTAAAACTTGACAATTTTCAAGTGTTTATGATTATCAGACGAATAGAATATTTTCCGCAAATAAAATAAACTTAAAAAGAATACGCGTTTTGTTCACCTGCATTTTTACAAAGCATATAAGTAAATTCGAATAGCATATCGGTTATAATTTTTCATTTACCGCGACAGAATCTCAGATAAAATACGACCACAGATAAAATATATTTAAATGTACGGGTTTCTTGTTGTTTCATCATTTTTGCATATTACTAGTAAGGATCTATCATAAAATATGGCCGATTGATAACTTCTTTTTTGGTGACATTATTTTCAATTATATATACAGATTAATGTAATGTAACATATATTAAATCTTTTATTATACAAGCAGACAATGGCGTGGGCATTTTAATAGTAAATAAAAAAAATCCTTCTTCTTATTTATAAATTCGTAATGTTAGTTTCGTTTGTAATATTAATTCTTTGTTTCTAATTATTTTCAGAATGATTTCTATTGTATGTTGTAATTATTATTCAATTCACTTGTGTATTACTTGAACTTATTAAATCAAAATTATTTTATACGAATTGTAAAATAAATCAACTAAACGGAACTATCGGTGGGGATCCTATACATATCGATAACTTCAAGCAATTTAATCAATTAGGCTAAATAGTAAACATATATAACAATATATACATACTAAAACAAAAATATTAAAGCATGTTATTTATTTTAGATCTTTATTAACTAGTGCCTGCGAATACGTTAGCATAGTTTGTTACGAAGTAAAAAATATACTGTTAAATATTTCGCTTCTATGAATGTAAACTAAAATATTAACTTAATTAGTTAGCTTATTATTATACCAATGGGATAAAAATCCGTTCAGTATTTTTTTTTGATACCGACTACATACATACAAACCAAGAGAGACAATTTTTACAATAGTTATTTTGCTTTTTATAGTAGTTATATTATCTACATGCTAATATCCGCCCGCTTTACAAGGCTTAAAAGTAAGAAAAAAAAAAAGAAATAAATGTATAAAACCAAAAAGCTCTCTGAGGTATTCCGCATCGAATGGAATTTCCATTACAATACGTTCTGTAGTTTTGATGTACTTAAAGAACAAAAATAATATAAAATACACACAAACAAACAAAAAAATCCGGAGATTTTTCGGGTCAAACAAATAGATAGCCTTTTCGGCATAAGTAGCACGTAAACCAAAATAAGCATTAAATAAAAATATCTTGTTTTAATATTAAAAACAGAAACTTATGTACAGTATAATTGCAAAGTTAGCCTAATGCAACGGAATATTCAAAAACCATATAAATCCTAATCCTAATAAGCATAAGCTTATTCTTACATTTTACTTTCTTACACATCGTTAGAAGAAAAGTAAAAGGTTGAAGGTGCTCATTACTCTTTACACTACTTTAAAAACTCGTCCTTTTCCTAATAAAGTTAAAAATTCTATACATCAAAATAAAATAAAAATTAGAATATTTTTTCTCTAATTTAAAAGGCAAAGTATTATAGTTTAAACTGTAGTTAACCGCATAAATTAAATTATATCAATTCTTTCGAAATTAAAGTTTGTAAATGTCAAAGTGAAATAACTTGACATTGACGTTTAGCTGGTGTAAACTAATTTAGTCGAATCCTCTAAAAAGCAATGATCTCATTAAAAATAATGTTAAGCAGGTTACCTTAAAACTTGTATTGATGTAATTATTTAGTGCTTTATTTACTTTTATTTCACTGAAATGCAGCAGTCACCCTTTGAAAACATTTTTAATATAATAGGCGGATTCTCTAAAGGCAACGAAAAACCTATGAAACATGGTTTTTATAACGCTTTTGCCTTTTTTATTTTAACGATTTGTTGCGTAGCCGTATATGTATTATTTCTTATATTGGAACCTTTTTTCAAACCTCTGTTATGGGCTTTATTGGTTGGATCCATACTTCACCCATATAAATACAAATTATCGAAACAAATAAAATCATGGTTTGAAGATCTGGAAAAATCTAAAACCTCAGTAATATTTGGTTTGATGATTATACCAGCAAATATTGTAAATTTTGCATCTGACACAGTTGGAAATCAGTTTAAAGAACATTATAAGGTAAGAAATTTATATTGATAATGTAACATTAACCCTTTAGGTCCTATGTCGAGTGTGACTCGACATCGCAATTCGTTCTAGAACGTCCTATGTCGAGTGTGACTCGACATTGCCCTTCGTTCTAGCATGTCTTATGTCGAGTGTGGCTTGATATTGCTTTGTGTTCTGCCACATTCAGTATCGTTCATTAGTACGTAATTCATAAGTATATTATAATAGTAAGGTCATAAATGTTTTCCAAAGTAAACGCTACCAAGTGATTAGTGAAACCTGTGCGGACCTGCTACTACGCACTTGCATGTCCAGCTCGGACTTGTTGGAATGAAACAGTGAAGAGCGCTCAGTCCACAAAGGGTTAAATACAATCAGGGGTGTGCCTGCAGAGCAAGCCTGAGCACTTATATACATAGAAAAATAGTAATAGATACAAGGATTTTTCCGTTCATTTATCTGTATGATTGTATATAAAATCTCTAGCAATTACGATTTAATAATTTTAATAGACTATATTACTTAAAATTATATTGCTTTAGGGGGTATGGGAGTACTGCCTTTAAATACTTTATTTATGTTTTCAATAATTTTATTCACATTTTCTATTTTTTCAGACTATTATTGGATTATTATCTGCTATATTTATATTTCCATGGATTTATAATTCTATTCCACGAAGTTTATGTTGCATTTTCTGGCAGATCACAAATTTTATTGGTGTATCCACCACATTACTCATACACTTATGTACTTCATATACTGTAAGTATTTTTCTTTGTTGAAATGTGTCCACACATTAAAAAAACACTAAAGTAGATGTTAAATTTGGTTTTATAGAAAAGTAATATGATGATAACTTACATCTACATTGTATAACAATAGCATCCAATAATTTATATTTGTTCTTGGGTCTGTTATGGCAAAAGTAACCAATACTTATTTACAAACCATAATGAAATTTTAAATAATTTCTTCAACTAAGAACTATTATAGTATACATACAATGTATGTAACATATATGTAAAAGTAAAATAAATACTTAAAAGAATGATTGTTTCTATGGGAAATTAAATTATTGATGTTATTATAAAAACTCTAATGCCAATCTTATTGTTCACAGACCTGGACATTTGCATTAGCATATATTATAAGTGTCTACACCTTGTGGTCACCCGAGAGATCTGGAATATTCCGAGCCACATCATACCTCCTTTGGCTTGTTATAACTAGTTACTGGGCCAGCTTATGTGGCTCATACCAAGTGTACATGTTTGTTGTGCTTCAAGCAATTGCTGTTGTTGGCCTTGTTCTCGAAGTGTTACATGTACATAAACAATTACAATTAAAAGGTTTGCATTTGGTTGAAATATTGATGTTTAATAAAAAAAAATTATACATTTTTAAGTTCTGACTTTTAAAGTATTGATGTGTATTGTTCACCTAATATGTTTTAATGCTGAATCACTTGTCCTATGTTATGATAATACAATTTCAAACAAAAAACATTATCCTTTATTAAGAAGTAGTAAAAACATATTTTGATTAATAGCCTTTTTTATATTACTTATGAATATTAAAGGAGAGAATTCTTACTATTCAAATAAAACTCAAATATTGCTTTTTACTGACAAGAGAACATATTTGCAATATTATCACAGTTTTAAAATTAACCTTAATCAAATTAACCCTTAACACCCAGATTTTTTAAAAAAAAAAACAGCCAAATAAAAATCAATTTTTTATGTAAATTTAAGTGTTCTTTGTTTTCTAATTGTTATTTTCAATTCTCGATTATATTTGAGTATGAAAAATTATAGCAGCCTAAAATACATTGCTGAAGTCATCACAAGTGTGCAGTTTCTCCTGTTCAGCACGCTCAAGTTAAGGGGTTAAAATAGTTATATTATATACCCATATAAATTACAATAGAAGAATATTTTATATGTCATATTTATGCAAACATTTTAAGATGTTGCCTAAACTTTCTGTGTCAGTAATACCGTTTTAAAATATAATATCGTTACCCTTCATTTGACCTATATTCTAGGAGCATTTGTTGAATCAATTTATTAACTTTTTTTACAGATCCTGAAGCCTCTGTACTAAATGCACTTCATCAGGTTCTTACCAATGACCATCATAGAAATGATAGCATAAAACAAACAGAATCAAAAACTGAGATTGCTGAAACAATACCAGAAGAATGCAATGACAAAGAATTCACTCCTGACAAAGACAGTCCAAGTAGTCCTGATACTAACACAAAAAGAGGAAGTTGGACTGGAAATGAAGCCATACAAAGCCCACAGAGAAATGCTAAAATCTTATTTAAAACAAGAACCATGTCTCAATTACCTCTACCTAATTTAAAAACGAAACCGGCAATTGAAAATCGCATTTTAGCGTCATTTAAACAAAGATCCCTTGATGAGAATTACATGAGAAACAGTTTCAATAATGATGACGAATCTGCCATTTATTTCAAGCTTTTATTCTTTGCATGTTTCTGCATGTTGGTTTGGAAACATATTTGGTTACTGCCTGTGATGTTGTTTTTTCTGGCAATACATTTTATAAAGTGGATGCTAAATTTCTTTGGAGTGTGGCTGTTCTTTGAAAACTACTATAACAACATAATGGCCAATGTTAAAAACTGGTGGGGAAATAGGTACTTTCTTTAATACAATTTTGCTTAAAATGTGTATATATATACATATATAATTACTTACATAATTAATGTTAACTTTAAAACAAAACATATTGTGCATCATTTCCCATATAATCATTTCAAAATCCAACATTTAAGTAATCTAGGTTTATTATTTAATCCAAGTGTATTAACTTATACATTGTCTGTATAAAAATTTAAGAGTTTGTCGACAGCACCGCCACAGTAAGCAGTAAATCTTAAAAACTATATATTCTTTCCTCAGAGAGTCCGCGCTAATACCGGCTCACATCCGAGGCGTAGGCAAAATGCTCTCCATATGTAACAGAAGCCTCACAGACATGGCCTACAGCTCTGTCGACACTGTTTCATCCTGTATTGTCATCATCGGCCTTATATTCTTCGTGACCGTCGCCGTCGTTTTTGTCTGCATACAGGTTAGCTCATTGTATTTAAACTAACTGACCCCTGTGAATGTTTTGGAAAATATCCACATATGTTTAAACACAATATCGTCATATTTGGACATACAGTTATACATTTTGTTGTTGTAATTTTTAAAGATACAGATGTCGCTTTTAAAATTCTAAAATGTATTGAATAATTCTATTTGGATGTTTTTTTTATTTCATAATTATTGTATCACTATGGTACTGAAACTACAATTAAAATAAAAACAAAAAAATATTTATAAATAAAAAACTAATACTATTATTATGAAAGTATTAAAGTAACTATTCTTTCGCTATTTTTGCATGTCCTTCGTCAGTGGTAGAAAACTAGTTATTGTAATAGTTTGGATTGTTAATTAAAATACACATGTGCTTCAAAAACTATTTTGATTGATATTCTGTATTATAGAATTATGTACATTCCATTATCATTCCAAATCTACAGTGTTAAATAGCTGGCTTTTAACGTTATGTTTTTTTTTTTACTTAGATTTATTCCGAAGCGATTGTCGTAGTACAACTAAGCGGTAGTCTTTTGAACAGTACATTTGTTCAACACAGTCCACTGCAAAAGTATTTACCTGAGGGATGGGATGAGAAGCTTGATTCACTTATCGACAACGCTTACACCTACGGGAGAGAAGGAATATCGACTGCTGTAAGCAAACAATAACCATTTTTTTGTAAATATTTATAAAAAAAAAACTTCTCAATTTTTTAAGATCCATCATAATTTTTGAATGTATGTGGATTTTGTAATTTTCTTCTGGTCATTTCCATCGCGACTTAGTCATGATTAGGAATGAATTTTATATATTCGTCCTCAATATTTCTTGGATTCATGGCTGTAATATTACTAATATACTATTTTTAATGTTTTATTTTTATTTAATATAACAAAATTGCTTGTCGTAATGATATCACTAGTCAAATTTGTTGTTTTCTTTTCTTTTTCATCTTTACGGTGCCTTATTTTTTTAATTTAATTTACACTTGAAATTGGACGCAACTCTTTAGATTACAAAACATGTAAGTTTATATTTACTATTAATGCCATACTTGTATGTAACATATCACTCATAAATTTTATTTAACACATTCCGTGCCAGTGCGGTTTTAGAAAATTTCTTTCTTGCGAACTTGTGAGGATGATATTTGAAGACAATTTTTTAAATAATTTATTCAGTTATTAACAATTTGACTTATACTTGATGTGTATTAAAGTTGTATGTAATTGTTTTGAGATTAAAGTAATTATTTAGGAAAACATGTGACCAAAACTTTTTCAAAAGATACTTCAACGTGGGTCGTATGCGCCGCGTGTGGCACGGAATGTGTTAAATAATGCATTACTCATACACTGCATTTAAGTATATTCGCATAACATGGAACCATAAAAACTACATGCAGAAAATTATAAAAAAATAACAAAATCGTAACCTGTTAAACTACAAATCCTTACTCTTACGACTCTAGGTGAAGAGTATTTTAAAAGAAGGTGATCCGGACAAGATCGAGCGCGTGGAAGAGCAAATTCTGGAGATATGGGATAGGGTATATCAGAGTTGGGTATCGCTACATTTCGCCGGTAACGTGGGCCCGCAAGTGGACGGCTCAGCTGTGCAGGATTCGTGGGATAACTTCGTCACCAACATATCACATACTCCCGGTTAGTGCCCTCTACTATTCTCTGCAAAGTGATTCACCTAATATTCTGCCTATTTTTTCGTAATCTTAAAACATAAGACCGTTATCCTAATAATTCCTTTTAGCTAGACAGTCCTCTGCCTCTTTGTTGGATCTTTGGCTATAGAATCCAATTACTACCATCCAATGTCTTCATTTCACTTACGTTTGCGGATACGAATGTTTAAGTCTTGTCTCATCAAATCACTGTTATTACAAAATTACTTTTGACTGCCTTATGTCCGCTTACTTTGTACCACGGAAGTTCTTAATTCGTTTCCGAAGATACATGAGTAGTGGAGTCTGGTGAGATATTGATGTTGTTTTTCTTAAACTCGCCTGACTGGTTACAATCCTTAATGTACACCTGCCACCATAACAGCGTTCTTATATTCTGGTAATCGTAGCAGTGAAACCCAGAATATACTTGTGAGCATGTTTTGCCATCTATCACAGGCACATTATAATTTAACTTTTTGTGAATAGGTTTGTCTGTAGCGGAAATTTGCAATACTCGCGGGAAAACAAACAAATCCTCTTTTCTTACTTCAAATATATCTTTAAATATACTTATTATTGTATAAATCTTTAAACTTATGACTAGACAACTGGAGAAATGTCTACAAACTTTTTTTCACTAGCAGTGTTGTCGGCCCGCTATGAAATAAAAAATAATTCTATTTGTATTTTGCACGTACAACTATTATAAAAAATATTGCTGACCGCAAAGCGTTAACGAAAGGTGAAATTGAAAGCAAGTGTTAGCCATAACGTCATGTGCACGAGATACATATAAGTCATTATAGCTGCCTGGCAGGTCTATTTGACTACTCGGGCATGGTGTCGTGGGTTTCCGCCAACGTGGGCACACTGCGTGCGATAGCGTCCAGCGCGTGGGCTCCGCTCGCCAGTAACGTGTCGCTGCTGGCAGGCTCGCTCGGCGCGGCCACCTCTCTGCTGCTGTGCGGCGGCGGCGCCATCATCAACATGTTCATCAACCTGGTGAACACACAGTTTGTATATATACTAAGGGGAGGGAATCTCCGGCCCACATAATAGCGGAACAACAGCAGTTTACCGTTGCCCTTGTACGGAGATCCAGGGTTCGATACCCGGGGTACATGATTATTGGAGTTTGGGTTGTAGTATGGATTTTTTTGTACTCGCCTAACTAGCTCCCACCCTCAACATCAATCTGCCCCTATAACAACGTAGCTGTTCAGGGAATTATACATGTGCAAGCCAAGATAAATCTGGGCGGGCACGCTTTACCGCATATGGACTCTTTGTAGCTTAACATTTGGTGAAAATTATGTAAATTTTCAGCTCATGCCGGTAACAAAAATTATTATTAACTGAGGAAATTGTTTAATAGTTATATATTTTTAATTAAAATCATCTACACATAATTAAATTAAAACAATTAGCCAGATAAACATATTTTATGTAGTAACTTAAAACAATCGTAAATACAGCAATTTTGTGAGAGTGAAATTAGAGTGTAAGATAAATGCCGTCTGTCATTTATTGGGCAATTACAAGTGGTAGGTTATAGCAACCTATTATCCGATGATAACATTATGACACGATGACTCAAAATTGTCTCGTGTACGACGTCGGTGTTCCCGTTCAGATATGACGTGTGTATTCAACGAGTGTGAATAGGTAGACTTCTAGATTAGTGCATGTAAGATTGGCGTTAAGTGCTGGTCTATTATAAAAAAAAAACAATATTTAGCAACAAGTGTCGCTAGGATGCAGGGGCGTGCCTGTAGGGCAAGCCCCAGCACCTATATTCACATTACATAAAAAGAAATAATACTTTAAGTTACTTTTCCTTTTTTTATGCTTGTGGTCGTGTTTAAACTTTATAGCAATTATAATTTATTTAGTGCATATTGTTTAAATGGAGTATGCTGGCCTTCGGACTTTTATGGCAGTAACCGCCACTGCTACGGTGGCGGTGAGGTCTTGTAAAAATATTATTTTAAATGTGGTAAACATTGTCGTAATCATTCATAATATTTTTTTAACTTAATTACATAGAATAAAAAAAATATGACTTATTGAAATATGACTATTTGAAATTAAATCCTGTAACTTATCTTAATATTCGTTATATAACTTTTTAATAATATTAAAACTTTAAAAATGTGTCTTTTATAGATCGCAGTGTTGTACCTATAACGGGTAGTCGTTAAAAACACTTAACAGGTTAATTTGAAAATAGGTTGTGTTCTTTACGACGCTATTCTACTTACTGGCTTCAAGCAACGCCCTTTACAAGCCAGTGGAAGTCATTACGCGAGTCCAGGCCGGCTTCGGACCGAGGCTCGGCATTGCGCTCTCAGTGGCTATCAATCAGGTAACCCCATTATTATTAAAATACTGTTGGTAATTGTGGTATTGCGAAATAATAAATCCACTACTCTGTAAAATACGAAATGATAAATAGGTGTATTACAATAAAACAAAAATCCGTAAATCATTTTATGACACCAATGTGGCATCGCGAAAGCCAATCAACATTTTTGGAATTGACAGTTTTTTCTCGTTTACAATTACATTTGTCGACACACTCAAACATTATTTCAGGCTCGATATCGAATTGACATTTGTCAATTCTAATCCCTAGATGAAGCAACAAACTTATGTTTTTTGACATAAAAATTTTTATGGACCACTTAAAGAAGTATGAATAAAAGCAAAACTTCGAGTATTATTTTAAACGTCAAATACTGTACATAACCCAGTTATATAAATTTATGTGTGTACATTTCCCAGTGATTTAAAATTACGGATTCGAACCAAAAAGTTATGTTATTATTTAAATTAATTAAAAGATGTAATGTAAAAATAATGAAAGAAGGTTCTACGTTATCTATAATCATTTCACATGGAGGATGTAAACTGGTCATTAGTGATATACTCAAAACTTCCCAGGTGTTTAGGGCATCGTTTAAGATGGCTTTATTCTACGGACTATGGACTTGGTTTGTGCACAACCTGTTCGGAGCCAAGGTTATCTATTTACCATCAGGTGAGTTGTTATTTCCTCAATGCAAAATAAACGGTATACTCTCGTGTTATGATATTTTCGTAATACAATTTTTTAGTAAAGACACCTTCAATACTATCGTCTGATTTTCAAATATTAAATACCTTTAAAAAGCAAATATATGTGTATATATATACATCATGCATAAATTGAACCAGCATTTAATATGATAAATCATATGGCTTGTGAAAGTTCCCCTTCAAACTGTTGCAAATATAAAATCATCAAAAACCATCAATCATTTTCGTGTCTCATGTACAGACATATCTTAGTAAATAATGCAGCATTGTATGAAAAATGCACAATCTTCTACTTGTTGCTATAAGGTGAAGTCAATTTCTGTAAGATTCAAAAAAATAATTCTTTTATATCCAACTATTGTTAATATTCCTCCGTCATGTAAACATCTTAACAAATAACACCGATAATAATGACAATATCCGTTCTAATTTAATCGGTTGATAGGAAGAAAAAAACAATACTGATATCCCGCGTACTTATATGATGTGGGTACGGCAAAAGCTGCACTATGACACAAACGAATAAAGGTTATCAAAGGACAATGGGCTAGTTTAAATAAAAATGAAAAAAAAAATCTTACGTAATATGTTATTAATTTTTGATTCCTTAAAACATATTTACATCCCCGTAATTTGCAAGTCGTTGAACTTACATTCCTAATAGCGTTACGATAAATTTAACTCTGTTACATTTCGCGTCAGATATTTTAGCGAAGTATTATCTCTGGATGATGCTCAGTAGTGGCCGGTGTGACATTTTTATTGTTCGCTTAGTATCCAATCGGATAAAATAAATATAGAGGTTCGGTGAAAAATGCAAACACATTGTCGGACCTGTGACAATGGTTTACAGAGTATTTATATTTCTGCTCACTATACAATTATTTCAATTGACTGTTGCCGTGAGGATAAATTTCACAAGTTGCCAACAATCAGAGTGGATTTGTGCTAATAATATACCAAATGAAATTGTTTACAACTGTGCCCTCGTACGAAGCTATGTAAGTATTTAAAGTAGTTTTAAGTTCTCGAGACCGTTTCTTTAAATTCAACTATTACATTAAAGTTTTCTTTTTTTGTAGGAATTTGTAATACATTTAAAAGATTTTTACACGGATTATTTAGTGAGTTTAACTATAAAGAATTGTAAAAATTTAAAAGTAAATATTGATTGTCCAATAATACAAAAACCTTCAAGGCTCCACCTGTTTAAAATTGAGAACTGTGACAGACTAGAGTTCTTTACATTTACTACTAACTCTTACGTGCAAACTCCGCCTGAAATTATTATTGAGGATGTAAAAGCCGTTATTACTGTACCGAAAAACTTTTTCAAATCGCCGAGCACTACATTAGAATCAAAATGTTTAGGAAGTACACGTCCGAAGAAAGTCCGCATTGCAAACAGTAATGTCCACTCTATCAATAGTAAAGCCATTTACAATATTAACGGAGCGAAAAGTATTGAATTTGAAAATGTTACAATTTCTAATATTCAAACTCAAGCAATTAATGTTATAATTGGTTATGATAACACGGCTTTTATAATGAATAATTGTACCATAGAAAACTTAGAATCGAAAAGCATTACAGTACAAAGCAAAAGCGCAATAATTTCTAATAATGTATTTAACGAAATTGTCGCAAACAGCATCAACGTGACATCAGAAACGTTAAACGTTCACAGAAATAGTTTCAAAGAAATACGAGCAAATGGATTGATGCTTAGTGCTGCCAAAACGGACTTTAACGATAATTATATTAAAATGGTTAAAACAAATGCTTTCGCAAATATTAAATGTTTAAGATTGAGAGCAATCAAAACGCACTTTAAGTTCATAAGAAATAGAGTTGAAAATGTGGAACCTTATTCTTTAAATTTTGATTATCACAATTGCAAATCTTTTGGTATAACAGTGGTATATCAAGATAACAAAATAGATTGCCGATGTCGTAACATTGCTTTCCTAGCTACTGACTTAAGAAACGAATTATATAGCTTAATTTTAAATGTTTCGAACTCTAACACTTGTATCTCTGCTCCTTGTGAATTACCGATACAAGTCGTGAAGTTACTATTGGACAGCGCCATGTGTCAAATTAACCTTGATGCTCAGATAATGTGTTTATTGTACAATGACAGACAAACAACTAATAACGTTATAACCACCGATGAAGATGTAACAGAACCGGCTCCAACTTTTTATTTAATAAGACAAGCTAATGCGCCGAAAGGAGACGCTAGCGCTGCCATGACTGCTATAGATAAAGAAGATTTGTTAAAAGATAGTCATCTTAATATGACAAATAGAACCACGATAAAAGTTGTGTTCGATTCTTCTAAAGATTTTGTTGAAACCTTGAGAAGCACAAGCACTAGCCACAGTAAACAAGAAGTACCAAAACCTCCATCAAAAGATGACTATGTAAACCATTGCACAGGAGGACACTGCCGAAATACGGTTGCATATGATAAGCAAAAAGCTCTCGAATTTTATAAATATGTATATGCACAATTGCGGCCTCCGAAACCAAACGATAACAAGAAAAAGAAGATCTAACATTAAGTATTTTTAAAAATAAATGTATAAATATTTTTTTGACTTTTGATAAGTTACCTTCGGAACCTTTTTAATGTTATGCCTCTGATCAAAAGATTTTTAACAGATAACATAAGTAATTATTTAAATCAAATACATAATGTATACCACGCAAACTTGGACAACTTAAGCAAATTACTGTTAACGACGTGATTTGGCTTCTTCTTAATCGACAATACACTTGTCTTTTGCGTCAACCTTATGAAGGAATGGATTTGCAAGGGTCCCTTAAATCTTTGTTTTTCTTCTTGTATAGTGTAATCACTAAGACAAACTACTCATCCTAAAATATGATATAAAAGGAATTTTTTAAACATCTTCACAATGAGATGAAGCTCTCTATTTCCGCTCATATTCAACTTGAATATTTCTCAATGTTAACGTATATTAGTCAGAAATTCAAAATAAATGCCTTGGTACATTTTTCACATTTTCTTGACAAGAAAGGGACGTGCATTGCAGTTCTAGCAGCTATTCTGGGTGCCGCCCCGTTCCTTGGGCCGTACTTGGCGGGCATCCCGGCTGCGCTCGACGTGTGGCTTCAGGGAAGACCAATGGCAGCTTTACTCCTGCCTTTGGCACAGGCCGCGCCCATTGCTTTCCTGGATGCCGCTGTTTACGCCGAGATTAAAGAGTTAGTGTATTCGCTTATACATAAACTGCCTTTAAAGATTTTATGCCTATGACGATTCTTAATATAAGTTATAAAATACGTTCATATACTTCAACTTTATTTATCTTTGGCTTTTTTCTTTAGAACATCTTAGAGATGATATCAAAATACTTTAGAAGAGGTTATGAATTTAATGCATTATTGTTAGATTTATTACCACTTTCATTATATTCTTGGCTGTTGGATATTTGATTTAGCTGTTGTATTTATATTAATCGTGTTATTTGAAAATTCACGTATGCATTATCACTACTTCGGCGCTTCATTGGTACCCTACAAGATGACAGGTTATTTTTTTATGAGCCATAAACCCGTTCTCCTTATAACTTAATAATGCCTCCAAGATTCACAAAATTATTCTTCGTGCTAAGTTATTTTGACATGTAACATTAAAGTTAATTATTATATAAAAAAAAATTATTAATATTAATCTAAAATTTTCGTTTTCTGTGAACTAGAAATGTGATAATTTTCTAAAGGTTGAACCGGTTTTCTTAATTTTGTTAAGAACAGTTTCGGCCAACTTTCAAGCCAAAAATAAAACAATTAAAATCGTAAATACCGAGAGACACAAAACTAGGTTTAATCTCCGTGTGTCTAAAACATCAATTTAATTTACTAACCTGAATTAAAAACTACTATTTCAGCGGCGGTCACCCATACGTGACTGGCTTAGCAATAGCCGGAGGAATATTCTATTTGGGCCCCGAGGGAGCTATTTTAGGACCACTACTCTTATGTTGCCTCATGGTCATCCTCAACCTTTCTTCGACTTTCTTGAGGGATACACCCTCTGAAGAAACAGCAGCTCTTCACTCCCGAGTCAGGTAAACTTCAAAGATTACGAGATATTAATTTTTTTTATTATTTGAATGACTAATCACAATTATGTTATATTCAATATATTTTTAAATATATCACGAAAAAAAATTTAAAATTCTTTTCGTAAATTTTGATATTGATTTGTGTGTAATTTGGCTTTGAATAATTTTGTACTTTGCAATTGTAATATTATTGCCGCCTAATTGTAAAAAGTACGAATCAACACTTTTTAAACTTATTTACTTGTATACAAAAAAGAGTAAACAATCAGGGTCTCAGCACTTGCCTAATATTACCTCGATAGTTCAGTCAATATTTCTCAGCATTACGATCTGTTAAACTTAAATTACACATAACTGTAAACAATGCAACTCATTTAATATAAGTATTTTTTTGGTTATAAGTGTCTTGTAAAAAGTATCAAAGATTTAGATATTATCGTGTGATAAATTATATATTGAACTAAGTCAAAATCATTTGTTTTATTAATAACAAGCATTACTAAATTGTAATTAAGCATTTTATTGATCTTTTGTTCGTTTAGGTCATTATTGGGATGCTCTTAATATGAGGTTTGTATTTTATCTAACCTTCACGGCACGAATGTCACCGCTGCATCTTTATGTCATATCACCAATGTATATGCACTTGTTAATACTCCCGAACAATTTGTAACAGCATGCATGCGTGTTTATGAATTTCACATCTCTGATTTTCCATATAAATTAGTCATTTATACACGTTAAAGTGAACGAGAGGTTTCTCGTTCTGGATGGACCAAGAGCATAAATATTGTTTCATTTTTCAATAAGACAAGCTTTCAGTGATTTATTTAATTTACTCGAGTAATAAGCCCTTTTTGAATCCTGCTACTTGGTTATATTATATTTTGAAATGTTTGCATGTTCTATTAATAAATATTAAGGTATTTATGTACACGTATAGCATGATGCACTTATGTTGTTTATTTTTTTTTTATTTTCTAGCCTAAAAGGCATTCTCTCCCACCCCGTTCGATTATCAAGAATGTAGTTAGCTTTTTTCACATTCCTGTGCCATGTATATATTGCATCTATATTTCTCATGACATTAACAGGAACGTGTATAATTTAAAAAATAATAATAAAATCCAAGCATATGTACATTATATTATTTGATAATGAAAACTTTTAACACAGATTTAAAGATAAATAATTAAAAATTGTCACATAAAAAAAAACTCTGAAATCATTTGGCGTGTGAAGAGGTTTCTTGTGACAGCAAAGTGTTTAAAATATGTTTTTTTACAGGCTCGGTGCTTACCTATGATCGCATTGCATGAGCGGTGTTGCTACGCAGTTATTCGCTCAAGTACTTCGGGATAATGCATGTAACAGTTATCTTTCCAAGCAAGCTAATAGTTGTTTTACAATAGAATATGGCTTTGATTTTTTTAATATAAACCTAGTTGAAATCAATTCAAATAAACCTAAACAAACTGATTCGACAAAAAATAAAAAATAATTAAATCGTAATGTGCAGACATCGGAATATTTTTATAATATTGGATGGATAGTAAAATTATTATTATTTAATTTTTTTAATGTACTTTTTCATTGCACCAGTGTTTTATATAGATTTGACAATATCCATTAAAAAAATATTTTATTATTACCGCCTACAATTAATTACACCGTGGATAACTTAAATTCCAAAAAGAAGTATGTCTAAGTTTTAAGAATAAATCCTTTTATTGTTTTAACTTCGTTGCTTTTTAAACTGACAAGAAATTAATTAACAATTATTGCTTGAGCATGAAAATCAAACCACAGACAGTATAAAGTTTTATTATGGATATAAGGGCGAAAATCTTTATAGTGCAGCTAATTTAAGTGTTTAATTAATGAAAAAAGCATTTAAAATATAATTGCTTGCTTACGTCATTACATATTAATTGCACTTTATATTAAATAACTTAATTTTTTAATTCGACATTAACAATTCGTAATGAGAATGATACTATTGTCGTCCCTGATTCTTCGCTTTATTGTACCTTTACAGACAGGTATGACTCTTCCCTTAACACTAATCATACCAAATATTTTCATAGGGTCAAATGATCTGACGTAGTAAACAATGGTATACGACGGTATACGACTTAACATAAAAAAAAAAACAAAAAAAATACAAAAATAGCATGAGAACAGTAGATTCAATAAGTCAATAAAAGTCATAAATTTTAACGTAGAGAAGTAAAAAATAATTCATGTATGCAAAAGTTTAAAATGAGACATTTGACCCTTTACGGTATGATTAGTGTTAACGAATTGTCTATTTTAAAAGAAAATCTGGTCACTGAATACCATTTATAAATTACAATTTGAATTATATGTGATTAAATATAAAAGGTGCTTTTAATATAATTAACGTGACAAATTATGGAATTTCATTGCTATTTTTAAGTGTTTATAAGTCAATGGGTAAAAAATGTTAATGTTGGTAAGGGCCTCTAATTCAGAAATGGTAATTGTAATTAAACTTTCTGGAATATTTTTTTAAAAAGTGACTTTAAATAACAAATCGATGAATAATTTGTTTATGAATTATTTATTCTCATATTCACCAGAAATAGGTGATTTTTATTTATTTTTTATTGTATTTAATAAAAGACTTGATCAAGTTTTTACTTTTAAATAGAGTTAATTAACTTTTAAAAAATATTAATGTAGATTACTGTAAAACAAATTAAGCTTATTGACCGTTTGAGTGCCAGGGGTCTTTTTAGTTTCCTAATCTAAGATTGCCAAACGGCGCAATAGTACATGTCATATTTCGTGTTCAAAAATGCCAACGTGCGTGATTGAGTTGTTTATATATATATATAT
>DWQX01001589.1:0-26836 GCA_018245475.1 Pharmacophagus antenor | reverse complement strand
AAGGACAGGGAGAAGAGGCATCAAGAGCGCGCCCTCGCAATGTACAAACAGGTGCTCAAGAACGACCCGAAGAATATCTGGGCAGCCAATGGTATCGGCTGCGTCTTGGCGCATAAGGCAAGGTTCCTACATACTGCTCCTCAAGGCGTTTAGGCAATAAAAATAGTTCCGCTTATATATTTAGGTATAATTATTTTGATCGTCGATAGATGGCGATGTGACGTATAAACGCACACCACGCGCTACAACTGTCAAGAGCTCACGGATCGCCGGATTCGCGTGCCAGTTTCGATGAAGCTGTAATAGTCGTCAATAAGGCTAACAGCGCAAACTTCACCGAATCCAGCAGCAGTCAAATGTCAAGACAACATATCTCATTGTTTAATATGCGAATAAAAGATAACGTTTTAGTACTATTTCTGTAAGCCTCTTCATAATATCAACTTATACGTGCTATGTATAACGTAAAATAAAGATTTTTTTGTTCATTTTATCAACCCAATGTGCATGTTGTGGTACTATGGGCTTATTAATTAATTTATATATTAGTGAAATATGTTAATGTAATTTGTTGCGTGTTAATTTAATAAATTAAAAAATATCACTTTATAACACAATCTATACTGCCATTTCTTATAATGTCGTTTAACTGTTTCATTTTCGTTTAGGGATGCGTCAATGAAGCCCGGGACATCTTCGCGCAAGTCCGCGAGGCGACCGCGGACTTCCCCGACGTGTGGATGAACATTGCTCATATTTACGTCGAACAGAAGCAATATATCAACGCTATACAGATGGTGAGAGCCATTGATACAGTAGAATAAACATCATTGGATTCTGTAAACAAATTATTATAAAATCACAAACAAAATCAATTCACAGTTGTCGGTATGAAATGGATACCTTCTAAATATTATATTATTATCATTATGCCCCTCCCAAGAGTGTCAATCCTAAGGAATCTCACGCAACTGCTAGAGTACCCCGGCATTCGATTTGTCACTTCTGGTAGAAAGTAAGTCTTACTGCACATGCCTTCCTGGTTCGGTTTCGTAGAGCGTTCTCTCTGTGGCAAAGTGATCTGATTGCGTTACAAGTCTATCGCTTTATACTTCCAGATTTATTTATTTCATTTTAGTTTTTATTTATTTTATAATATAATATGTAAAACCCTTCTTGGATTACATTTTCTTTATAATTATTACTATTTTAATAAAATTTCTTTCTTTCTAATTAGAATCTGTTTGCCCTTAGGCAAGTGTGTCCTCCAGCGATAGACTAAGATAACGTCTTATATCTGAACCCAGTCAAATATCTCGCTCTTGTTCCTTACGTGTCGAATGGCAAGTTATGATCGACATTCGCCGGCTTACGTTTCAGTACGAGAATTGCATCCGCAAGTTCCGAATGCAGCACGACGAGGAGTGGCTGACGTGGCTCGCGCGCGCCCACAGCCTGGCGGGGCGGCCGCAAGCGGCGCGCGCGGCCCTGCTGCGAGCGCGCCGCGTGGCCCCGCACGACGCGGCGCTGCTATACAACACGGCGCTCTCGCTGCGTCGGCTCGCCGCGCACGTGCTCAAGGACGAGCGCTCGGAGCTCGCGGTGGTGCTGCGCGCGGTGCACGAGCTGCAGGTCTCCCACCGGTATGACGTCACACGTCACATGTCTCCGAGAACTTCCGCCGCCACTTACATTTACCAAGTATAAATCCTACATTGGATACTTTTCCACACTTATGCCGGCTAAAAACCTACGTGTTATTTATTGACTTTAGAACTGCGGGAACGTTTTTAAAATGTACTCCAGATGGCTTTTCAACTCCTTAAATAGTCGTTTTCGCGATGAATAATGGGGACGTAAACCTGGTGCATCGCATATTTACTAATATTATCATGAAGTTAGTTGTACAATTCTTTCTTCTTCAAAGCTCTGCCTTAAAATTATTACTTCAAATGTGCTGTCTGGTAGTGGTCTTTACATACATACAGAGGGTGGTCGAGATCGGACTTCGTGGAATTTCATGGTAGCGAACATAAGTAAGCATTGAGGTTGGCAGATAAATCTGTTTAGCACGAGGCTGCAAAGTGATAATAATCCGCTTGCAGTTACTTCCAACGGCTGTCGACGTCGGGCGGCGAGGGCGCGGAACGTGCGCGCTACGAGGCGAGCGCGGCGGCGGCGGAGGCGCGCACCTGTGGCGACCTGCTCTCGCAAGCGCAGTGGCACGTGGCGCGCGCGCGCCGCCAGCACGACGAGGAGCTCACGCTGCGCGACCGTCAGCGCGAGCAGCGCGAGGCCTTCCGCCGACAGCAGGTAACCCCCGCCGCGGTTTGCATATATATATATATATATTTGTAGACGGTTGTCAATCGCTCTAGAAACAGTTCAAGCTGCAGCATCACGAAGGAACTACTATTACTATGTTCTAATTTGAAAGACTGTGTTTAATTAAGTTTAACGATAAAGAGACAATCACACTTTCAAAACCATTGTGCGCAAGGCGCTGCTTTATAAACATTTTTACTATATATGTAATTATTATATATAATAATTATATAATTTCAAATGTGATAATTACTCAGGAAGAAGAAAGGAAACGCCGCGAGGAGGAGCAGCAGAAGAGTACCGTGGAGATGTTGCAGAAGCGCCAGGAGTTCAAGGAGAAGACGAAGAACGCGCTGGTGTTTGCGGAGATGCCGCCCGAGGGCAAGTCGCGCGGCAAGGGCCGGCGACGCGACGAGTACGTGTCCGACTCGCCGGGAAGCGGTAGCGACGGCCCCAGGGAGGAACGGTGAGCTGACACTATTTAACCTGTCCAATACCGCTTGCACAACCACTACCACTACACGTCACGTCAAGGGATCAATTGTCGTATTAAATTTTATTTTTTGTCGTCCGAGATTGATTCCTTATTTTCTCTTTTGAAAAAATATATTTTCATGTGCCGTATGACAAAAGTGTTTTTAAAAGGAAATTATTTAAATTGGCACACGATGCGATATAGAATATAAATACTACTTGATACCACATTTAAATGCGAATCGTATGCTAAATCGTATCCTGAGGCAAATCTCTTATTTTAATGCATGGTAATAAGACTTAAATTATCTTTAGCCGTGAAGCGAAGCAGAAGAAGAATCGTAAGCGCGAGGGTGGCGAGAGCAAGAAGGGCAAGTCGCGCAAGCGCCGCGAGCGCGGCAGCGGCAGCGACAGCGACCCGCCCAACAAGCGCGGCAGGAAGAAGGTACTTTATTTATTCATTTCGAAATCAAAAATAGTTTTTTTTTTTTAAATATTACATAGTACGTATGTCGGAGTTTATTTTTTATTTTTATTCTATACTGGTCAGTGCTTGACCACAATCCCGTCTGATGTTATGTGAAGATCCGGTCTGTGATGGTGGATTGCACTAGCCCAGTATTAACCTATTCACACTTCTGTGGACGGAAACACTGACGAAGGCAAGCTGCTTCATTGCTTAGGTGTTCATATTAAAAATGTATTTATTTATTCATTTATTCATTAATCTATCACGCAAAGTGCCACGTGTATCACCGGTGGTACACGTTAAACTTGTCCTTCAGACTACGTGTAACGAAAGAATGTGATAACTATAAACTAGAGACTTATTTATGTATTAATAATGTAATGAAATATTGTGAGATAATATATCAATGTTTAGTTAAAATATCAAATTGAACTTGAACGCGAGTCACGCGATAATGACTCGAACGCACGTGTTTCTTAAACATAGCAATAAATCGTAATTCATTATGGTTTAATCGACGTGGTTAATAACCCTCTTAAACTCTAGAAATGTATGTTACGACCGAAATATTATTAGTTCACTGATTTTTGCCACATGATATTAAAGGTAAACCAGAGGGAGGTGCATAAGCATAAATTTACCTTCTTTTATCCGCCGGACTCGTAATGCTGAGCGCATTACGAACTTACAACTACATGGAACTGCCAGAACCTTAGGGATATTGTCATATTTTGTCGTACTCACATTATTGAATAGGAAGTTTTCAATTGGATCAAGCTCTACATGTGTGAAGGAACAAAATAAAGAACCTCGGGCGTTTGGTACTGTGTTGCGTAGACTGGGCTAATTACACTACGAGCTACGAACAGACAGCGGCCCCCTCTGGCAACGCCACATTGATCAACTCCCTAGCCTAACGTGGAAAGCGAAGTCAAGAATCGCGGCCTAGGAGTGTCATTTCACATAGATAGTTTACTAGATAAAACCATCGTTGTTCCACGGAAGCAAAAATATGTATTCGAACCAGCCGTCACGCACCTGCACATCTGGATATATAGTAATTCTTTAATTTAATATTTCGATTGATCACCTACAGTATTTATAAATAATTTCGTTTCCATCGACTAAAATTTTTTTTATTTAAATCTTAACCCTCACTTTGTCGACTCGTTCAGAGCGAAAAAGGTATCGGAAAACGAGAGAAGGCGCGCGCTAAGGCCGCTGAAGAGAAACTCGGCGTGAAGCAGCGAATGAAGATCGTGTCGAAGGAAACGATATCCACATCGGAGTCGGACTCGGAGGCGTCGCGAAAGTCGCGCAGCCGCAGCCGAAGCGGGAGCGGCAGTCGCAGCGGAAGCGGGAGCCGCAGCCGGAGCCCACCCGCCAACAAGGGCCGGAAGCGGATCGTGTCCGCTTCAGATAGTGACAGGTGAATACATTAACATACACTGCTCATACTCAATACAATGCACATTCATTGTCATTGACAACATTTTGAATACAAATCAACGTATCAGAAGCGTACGGAAATATCGCCGATTTTCTAGAATAACGACACATGCCGAAAAGGACAGATTTACAGTGAGCCGTTCTGCTGCTGGATTCGGGGAAGTTTGCCCTGTTAGTGTTTTTGACGACTATAACAGCTTCATCGAAACTGGCCCACGGATCCGGTGATCCGTGAGCTCTATCGATGACGTTACACTGGCCAGAGAAGCTGACTTAGCCTAATTGTCAAGCGGCGATCCACGTGATAGTCGAATTCGGGAAGCGGGCCCTAACCGCGACTATCGTTCGCCTGTGACGCAATACGCGGGGGCGAGAAGCGCCCGGGTATTCGGGTGTAACTAGTGTACGCGGTGTGCGAGTTTTGTTTCCGTCGACGAGTGAGCCGCTCTTAGTTTATCATTCTTTCATGCTTTGATATCTATAAACGTGTAAATCACATATGATTCGGAAGCACATACGCTTGCTTGTTATTTCATAGTCCACATCAGGATATTACTATAGAAATAATTGTTATACAGTTTGGAAAGTATTATATCTTAACGACAAATATCGTGTCGCTGTTATAAAAACCAGCGAAATATTATGATATATTTTATTCATACAAGGGTTACTTTGCGGAACTCCATGACTTAATAAAACAATAAAATATTTTCCTAAACGAAAGTAAAAAAAAAAGTAATGATATAACAAGCATAAATCTTTCCAGACATTCTTAATGTGGAATGATCATTAAGAGCGACATTTTCATTATCTTTATGACAAATTTCCATGGGATAATCCTTTATTTTTTAACTGAGTCGTGTTTATTCAATTTATTTTGATTGTTAAAGGTATCGGTATGAGAGGAGTTTTTATTAAGTTTGGAAAATACAAACATTGACTCAAATTGAATTGATATGTGATGCATTTATAATGGACAAATTAATTCCTAGGTCTCGTTCGAAAAGCCGTTCGAAGTCACGTAGCCGATCGCGTTCCGGCTCAGCGAAGAGCCGCTCTCGATCGAAAAGCCGCTCCCGGTCCAAGAGCCGCTCCCGATCGAAAGGCCGCTCCCGATCGAAGGACCGCTCCCGATCAAAGAGCCGGTCTCGCTCTAAGAGTCGATCGAAGTCCAAAAGCCGATCGCGATCGAAGAGCCGGTCACGCTCTAAAAGCGGTTCGAGGTCCAAGAGCCGTTCGAGATCACGCTCTAGGTAAATATTACTATTTTTTAGGTATTAATCCTTTGCGAATCTATTTCAACTCCTGGCCACTAACGCCTTTGTGTAGTACCGTTATTTTACCTACTCCGGCAATAACAAGAAATCATAAATTCCTTTCATTGTTTTCATTTACGTTTCAGTAAACATTTTCCCTAAACGCAATTAAATACAAATTAAGCGCCAACGCTGGTACTCTTTTCAATTGGATATAACTATATACAAATTTAATATGTCCGCAAAGGTTATTGTTTTACTTCAATATTTTGTGCCAATGGCAAATATCTTCGGAATCCTCTTTACGGATGTCTATTTTTCTCAATATTTATAATAAAATGTATCTTAATAAAGAAAGTGTTGTTATATTTCCTTACTTCCGATTGACCTACAAGCTTGAAATAAAAACTGAAATTAACATCTATTTTCTGTTATTAACAACTCGAACCCGCCTTTTACGCCGAGTTTTTTTTTTTAATTCGATAAATAACTATTCCCCGTGTGTATCATATGTATGGGATTTACTTTGTTTTAAGTTTCAACTTACATTGTCATTCTTTTGTAGGTCAAAGAGCAAATCGCGTTCTAAATCTAAGAGCGTTTCAAGGTCGCGTTCGCGCTCCAAAAGTCGATCAAGAAGTCGTTCCGGCTCCCGTTCTCACTCTGGATCTAGATCTAGGTCTGGTTCTAGAAACTCTAGGCCGGAAACTCCCGTATCGAGGAAATCTGTGTCTGCTAGCGAAGACGAAACTTGACGACCATACTTATATGCGAACTTATACGCAATTTGTTTACCTGCAAGGTAATAGTTATGTTTTTTTTTGTATATTAAATTAGCTAATAAAGATCATCTCCGATGTTTTTCTTTTTATTTCACCCTAGGTTACATGGATTTTGCTATTACCGTGGAATCTTTCCTCGGTCTCATTTAATTTTATGTACACATTGAGTTAATTACGAGTCTTAAAACTTATATAACCTAAACAAATATAGAGGCAACTCCGCTCTTGCAACGACAGATAAAGGAAATAATCAGTTAGTTTATACATTGTAATGCCGGGATTATGAGGCTGCGGCTCCAATGTTAAACGTAAGTCTATCCCGAAGAATATTTACTCCAATTTTCGGCTACACACGTATACGGTTGCTGCCAATAGTTTCACAGATCGTCGGATTTTCTAGTCAAAAGGCAAATTATCACGTCTAACGTTATTATAATTCTTTTATAAATAAATAGCGTACATGAACACTGATAACAAACCTTTGTTAGACGTAAGTGTAGGGTCCGGAAATTGATCTAGTTTTGGCTAAAAGCTAGTGGCAGACACGGAATAAGAACATTCTGTCATTTCATTTTAAAATGTCAATACATTGAAGACGATTTTTACAACAAAATTATTGAAGCAAATGTGATACTGAAGACGAAACTTTCATTAAAACTATCGAAGTAGAAACCTTACTTAAGACTTAAAATCGAAAATAGGACTGATGAAATTATACTTAAGACTAGGCTGCATTGTCACAGATATTAGCCTGTTCCCTAAACGGGACAAATGGAAAAAAAATTTTGAAAATGTCAATGTCACAACGGTTTGTTTACATTAAGTGAGAGGACTGATTATGTATTGTAATGTCTTGTTATTTATTTTTTTTGATAATTATTGATTATACTTTATTATCCTTGTTAATAATATAATGGATGCAATAGAATTAGGCAAACGAATAACCTTGAAACGCACTCGACCTAATCCTCTTTTTCAAAATTGGTTAGAAGAGTTGCATAGAGAAGCTAAGCAAAGGAAGAGTAAACTTGAAAATACACTAATTGAAGCATTAACATCACTTTCTAAATATCCTCTGCCTCTACATTCGGGGGGCGAATGTGCTATTCTTAAAGGTTTCGATAAACGGTTATGTATATTGTTAGATAAAAAATTAGAAGAATATAAATCTTCTTGTAAAGAAATACCTAAACCTACTACGTCTGAAATTGAATTCAATGTAGGAAATAGCCATAATGGCGATTCTGAAATTAAAATAAAGATAAATAGCCCAGTAAAAGTTACTTCATCAAATTCAATTAATGTAGTTACTAGCCCATATAAACTAGCTTATTCAGTAGAATCTACTAATCCAATAAAATGTACAGAGCAAATAGAAAATCATTCAGAAATTGGTTACAAGCCGGCATATCAATCAGGAGGCTATGCAATTCTAATAGCATTGCTTGAACATTCAAATAATAGAAGAGCCCTGGATAAGGATACTATTATAGAGCATGCCCAAAAACATTGTGATACTTCATTCTCTGTTAAAAAACCAGGATCATTTTACACAGCTTGGTCCAGCATGGAAAGGTTGATAACAAAAGGTTTAGTAAATAAAACTAAGAATAAAAAAGTAGAATATTCCTTGACTGAAGAAGGGTATATACTAGCAAAAGAATTACTTCAATCTTTACAAAATATGCCATCCACTGATAACATTATTTCTAATTACTACTCATCAAACCAAATATTAGATAAAGAGCTTAACAATTGTAGTGATAACTCATCTGAAATTAATTATTATATGCCAAATGAACAAAAATGCAATAAAGGAGATTCGAAAACTGATTGTACAGAAATGATCGCTAATTCTTTTGACATTGTCTTGATAATAGACAAAAATGAAACTAGTGGGTATGTATTTTATTTCCATATTAAATATTGTTTTCATTACATTTTTTTTCTTGGAGTTTACTACTGATGTGTCTAAAACTATGCAAATTCTCATCATAAAATATTATATTCTCGGTTCCAAGATCTGTTTGTAACATTAGTTTATTTCTGATGTTAAGATTACTTTTTGTTTTTATGTTAATCATTTTATACTTTGTAATACTAAAAAAAACATTCTATATATTTGTAAGAAAGCCTAAAGTAAACAAAGTATAATTTCAATTATATTTTTCAGAGTAAAGAAAAAAGATGATCCAACTGTAGCTCAATTTAAGAAATATCCGCATATATGTCATGAGTACAGGAGTCTGAAGGTCGGTGATTATGCATGGATAGCAAGACACAGAGAGAGTAAAGCAGAGTTAGTCTTGCCATGTATAGTGGAGAGAAAACGAATTGATGATCTCGCAGCTAGCATTAAAGATGGACGCTTTCATGAACAGAAATTCAGGCTTAGACGCTGTGGTATAGATAATGTTGTTTATCTAATAGAAAACTATGGCAGTAATAAGAATGTAGGCTTGCCAATGCAATCTCTTATGCAAGCATTAGCAAACACCAGGGTGATTGATGATTTTAAAGTTCATATAACAAAGTCTTTGTCATACTCTGCAAGATTTTTAGCCATCCTCACTAAAAGACTAACTGTTAGGTATATGGTAAGTTTTAATTGCTATATATTTAATGCTAAAGGAAAAACAATATGAAACATTTTTTTTTGTTTATAAAAATATCTTTTTTTTACAGGATAGAAACTTAAAGGGTTGGGATGGACCACCAGAAGGGAATACTTTGATGACATTCAATTATTTTAATAAATCATCTGTTAAAAGCAAACCATTAACTGTTAATGAAACATTTATAAAAATATTGCTACAGCTTAAGGGTGTTTCCGTGGAGAAAGCTATCGCAATATAAAACACCCCATTCTCTTATAAAGTCGTATAGACTTTGTGATCAAAAAGAAGGTGAGATGTTATTAGCTAATTTAAAGTATGGAGAATTGGGTCGCAAGGTAGGACCAAGTGTTAGTAAGACAATATATCAATTATTCTTTTTGTCACATATGTAAGATATCCAAATTTAGGAAAACTTAAACATTTTAAAAATATTATCATGTACTAAGCGATTTGTCGTAAGAAAATTTTAGGTATTATGCACTAGATATTTTTTTTGTACGATATTATAGTTAGATGACGTGTAATGCAAATATATGTCAATTAAGTATGAATGAAATTGTTTAATTTTATTTGCCGAGTATTACAAAGAGATCAATCTGGCATTTTTTATATAGCTTAAGTATAAGAGATCATTGATCAGTATGCCTTTATAAAAAGACAAGTATGTATTTGCAGTTAAATCAGGTATTTTTCAGTATTGTGTACTAAGTAATTTTTTCTTATGTTCATTGAACCACCTTTTTTATTATATTAACGATAAACTATTGATGTGTTACAATTAACTTATAATTAATTTACTTTTAATATAATACTAGGGCATTAAAAGAACAAGTTGTACTGCAGTTTTATTATTATATCCGTGCCAAAAATAAATATTCTCTTCTGAAACTGTACCTTCGGTTGTCATAGCACTTTGCAATTTTTTTTTAATGGAAGGTAAGCAAATGTCTATTACATGATGGTGATCACCTATATCCATAGATTGAATGCCGATCATTGAGAAGAGAATAGGCTCTCTGAATTGTTGTTAACAGGTTTGTTTTATTATGAGGGACTAACTCGACAATTTAAAATATCAAAATCATCTGTATATTACGTATTGAGTAATCAATTGGCTATTTATGACAGACAATGAGAATGCGACATTTCTATGACAAAATCTTTTGAGCTTAAATCTTGTGGCCCGCAAGTCACTTGAGTCTTAGGAACGGAAAAGGGAGAGGGCAAGAGTACAAAAAATATATTTCGTAAATATCTTTATTAACACAACTATTGACATTGACAAGAAGAAAAGAGCAGAATGATGTATTATATAATAGGAAATTTTTAGCTTTACTGTATCACCATAACTTACCATAAATAGAATCAGATTTTATAAGAGCACTTTAGGATGGAATGAAATCTCTCCGGTTTATTTAAATTTATAGTTGAAGAAAAATGCATGGAAATTGGTTCAGCACAAAAAAGGAACTTAAATATGAGAGAATGTATATAATATGCTATGTATCAAGAGATTCCGTTATGTAACATTTCAGAGATTCTAAATGTGTAACAATTGTGCCAAACCAATATTTTTTTTCAATTATTTTAGACCCTTATTTTCATCATCACATTGCGTTACCTTATAACAACACTTAATAATATGCTTATATCTATTTAAAAAAATGAGGATTTAGTGTGCAATTATAGAACATAGATACCAAAATAAAGTGTTGTTTTAAATGAAATTTAAAGTCAAGAACATGGCACAGGTGAAAATGAGAAATCCACATCTAACTCTAAATTGCACAGTGTTATTAAACATTCTTTTATATATAATATATATGCATTTTAAAACATTAGATAATTTGGAATATCTCAATCTTAACATTAACATCTAATAAATTCACAAAAATCCAGAGACATCTTGTAATTTACACAAAATTCTCTAAACATTAAAATATTGAATATGCAATATTAATTTGTTTGGTCTTTATGCAAGTTTTTAAAGAAAACAATAGTACAAGTTTGATCACCACATGCAAAATCAAAATTGGTGTCCCTGTAACCACATTAATTCAGTAAAATAAATTTTCATAGAAAAAAAATAATCACAAATTTCTGGCTGCAGAAATTAGTGCACAGGAAAAAAAAAACTAAAACATACTTCTTCAACTTGCAGAAAAAAAAAAATATAAAATTATTTGGTTACAATGTGTACCTTGTAAAATTGTAACTAATGCGTTATTATAGTGCACTTAACTAGAGAGAATAAGCTTACATTGCTTAATGTTTAGAGAGTGTGGTAATTCCTTTCAGCTTGATTCTTGTAATATTTGAAACCCATAAATCCAATGGCAAGGAGTCCCAGCGTTAGAATTATACCACCAATGAAACTTGGTCCATCGAAACTGAAACAAAATAGTTTTAATTAGTATAGATCAAAACAGTATAATGTTCAGAGCATAAAATGAAAGCATTGTGCACAAAGATGGGATTTGGAAATCTTTACATTAGACAACCATAATTTTAAAACAATCCTATTGCTCTGTAATAATTATGTCTGGTTTACATTTATTTTTTACTAAAGCATTAGTTTTTGTACAACCTCATCCATACATATAAAATTCATTCTTCATTGATTCATTGACTTAACTGACTAGATAGACCTATAGACTAATCACTATTCCCAGAGACTAAAAATATAGATATTAACTTACCCTCTAGCTTGAAGTGTGGGTTTATCTTCATCCTTTTTGGGTGCTTCTGTTGGTTTAGGGGTGGTAACATTGGCGCTCTTTTCTGTCGTGGAGACAATAGTTTTTTCCGTTTTCTCTTCAGGCTTAACTTGTGCATTATTTTTGTCTTTATCAGCGCCAGATGCCGCTTCAGTAGTGGTTTCAGGTTTAGCCGGGTTTACTTTCTTATCAGTCTCCTTGTGAGGCTCGACATCTTTCTTAGTTTTATTTTCATCAATTGCAGATTGGTTCGGCGTTGTTTTAGGTTCAATAGGTGCAACAGATGCCTCTGTAGTGACATTGCTCTTAGCTGTTGTGGTAGATGAGGCCGGCTTCTGTTCAGTTGCAGTGCTTGATTCGCTTATTGATTTTTCTGTTGGTATTTGCATTTTAGGATCTATAGGAGACACATTGGTGTTTTGTTGAGGTGGCTTTCCTATAGAGGAAAATATATATTTATTAATTTGTTCTTATTATGACACAGGCAGTTCAAGAACAAATGGATAGATTATGGGGAGTTCATATGGCCAGTAGTGGGTGTCTTATGGTTGCTGATGACAATGTGTAACACATGAAGGAAATTAGCATAATTGAAAAGTGAACATCAACAGGCCCTTTTCAACTAATCTTGGAGTGACTAAGTTGTTATTAGAACAAAAAAAGTGTACATATTAATTTGATTACTGTGCTTTGTTGATCATTGATAAATTCTTTATGTAATTAAAATACTATTTACATAGACAAAAATAAAAATATAATTAACCACAATATTATGAATATTGTGGTTAATTATTATTATCTACCATTAACATATAGTGTTTTATTTTTTTTTATTTAATAGATATTACATTATTGTGACATTTCATCATAACTGTTAAACAAGTAAAAACAAAGACACTATAAATTTCTGTCTATTACTAATTTAGTAAATAACACAATATTATTTTCAGTTTCTAATAGTAGAACAAGGTATTGCAATTTTTGGACAAGAACTACTTTGATAGTAGTATTGTGCTGAATGCTAATTGAAAAATAAGTTCAACATCTCACTATTGTAACTACATCAATATCACATGAAATATATAAAACTATAATTACTAGAATACAATGAAGTTACTGTTACACTTAAGACAAGAAAATTCTCTTGATAAGTTACATCTAAGTAAATAATATTTCACACACTCAATACAACTTTTTTTTTCCATAATTTCTATCGTGTTCTGTTTATAATAACTATCTAAATGATTTAAATATAAACCACACTAGTACCAGTCATGTTAAACAGATATAAAACACCGAAGACAGTATGATATATAAATTTCTATTCCCACACACTTCTATATTTACATTTTATAAAGATTATAATGAATTTGCATTCTCTTGTAATAAATGTATGAATATAAATTAAATTGCTTAATGAAGCTGAGATTAAAATAACAGATAACGAAACAGGTTTTTTATTTCTTCCATGTTACTGATATGTGAGGTTTACATTGTTTTGATTCTTTGTTAAACTGTGTGTCTATTTTATATAATGATAATCAATAAAAAACCACTAACATAATTGGTGCAGTGTTGAATGAATGAAAGCAAGAATGTCTTTCCAATTGTTAGGTAAAAAACGACATTACCATATATCAAAATATAAATTGATACTATTATAATGTTCTGTAGGTTCTTCATGAAGTTTTTTTGTTAAATAAAATTTTAAACAAAAAATTATTTAGAACAGATAGGTTAAATATTTAAAATAAATGCCAAAAGCAGAGATAGAAGGCTCATTGTTCTTATTTTCATAAAAAAGTTCTTTATGAGAATGGTTATAAATAAAAGTTTATGCTAAGTTGAACATTCACACTTGTCACAGAAAACAACAGCTAATATTTTTTTTTTCCAAATCTTTTTTTGTAAGCAAGTTGTATAAGTATTATTATGTCGAGAGGCAACTTAGAGGTGATAGTTTGTTTAAAGATTTTAATTATAAATTAACTAGGAAATAAAACATTTTTGTTACATATATTTTTTTTTAATATTTATTTAAGATATACAAAGCAGACATTGAACTATAATATTAACGTATTTGATCAAAAAGGGATAATAATAACAATTATTGAATGACATTCAATAAAGTATACTGTCATTAACTTGACAATATTAATTTTGATGCACTGAATAATGTAGGCTGAAAGGTGTTACTTGGTTCAATGAATGAGATTTGAATTTTATTGGGAGACACCTAATTTCATTGTAAATTAGTTATTATAAAGAGAATTATAATATTTTCTACTGAATTATTACAAAACATATTGTTACATTAGTAAACAGTATGATATATTTCTGGTCAGAAAAAATTGCATAAGGAAATGTCTACAAAAAAATGAAATGATTCAAGTCACAAAGATTAATGTAAAAAGATGACGACATACAAGGTTATGTTCAGTACACAATTGTCCTTAAGAACAATTTAATTTAATTACTTCTATAGCTCAAATGTTTGAAATTATAATGGATAATGTATGGATACTCTATAAACAAGGATAAAAGTGATAACCTTTCTGTACCATGTGTAGACATGTCGTAGATTGAATTATTAATAAATTAATTGCCTTGTTTATCCAATATGTGAAGCTAAAGATGGCAGGCAGATTAGCATAGTAGAAGGTAAACAATATAATTTTTTTTTTAATTTACTTTATACAGGTTTTCATAAATATTATTTTATACTCATGGTCTAATAACCTATTAAAATATTATTTTAATTTGCAATTGGCATTAATTTAATTTTCAGGTTCATTGTAACCTTCTGAATATACACATAAAAAATATTTTAAATTAAATATACAAAACTATGACATTACTAAGTTGTTTAGTCCTTAGAAATAAATTTATAGATGTTTACTATAGAAAATTAAAACCGGAAACAGAATATGAATATAAAACGTTAAAAATATGGTAGCCATGTTTTTTTTTGTATGACTATATTGTTGCCGAATATCTGAAATAAATTAGGTTCAAAACTAAAGTTTCATGGAGAATAAAGTTTTATTTAGAAAACATTAAAAAATGTAAAGGATAAACTTATTTTTTGCATCCACCGCAATTTTAGATTATTGAATAAATCAGTAAACGATAATATTAAGAAACCAAATACACGGGAAATTATGAGTTGAATATCTTAATACATTATGAAACAAATTTTATATAATTATATTATATACCAAAAAAAATTAAGTTTTTAGAGATAGCGAGTACATATAATAAATTATTAGATAAATTATTCCTGCAATAAGAATCATAAAAACAAGTTTTACGAGATAAAGTCACCAAGAAATTCCAATAGAACGCAATTTTTAGACGCCAGATTGATCTACATTAAATCTTACCTTGATCGTCAGCTGGTTTGCACAGGCACAACGACAGGGATAATAAACATATAAGGATTACTTTCTTCATCTTTAATAGTTGATAAATACTTTATCTATTGTTTTACAATTATTAAAAAAATTATCTACCACTACAAACGGCTGTCGTCATACGCAAATTCGTGATGAAAGAGGATAAGAATAGTGATGTTCTTTTATCAAAGACAGCGTAAAAAATCGATAAAGTTAAAAACCGATGATTACAAAAATTAATAAATTTGTAATTGTATTAGCAAATATTAGCATTTAACGTACTAGTTTATGTGAAAAAGAATAAATATGGAATATTGAGTTTATTATGAATACATAATTAACAGTGATAAAAGCTTCGCCCATGTTATATAAAGTAAAATTAAACTCATGGGTGTTTTATATACAATTATCAAAAGAATTTCATATTATGATTAAGCGCTTCAATTAGTTTTTCATAAAGCGAATGGCAAAGTAATTAAACATTCTGTCAGCTGTACAAATTTATTCAATTAAAATTTTTATTGCGCAATATTTTGTAAATGAGGCACATCGAGCACTAAATAATATTCTCCGTTTGAATACCTTATGGTTGAGCAGAGTTGAATGACAGGGTGCATGAAAATTATTAGAAGAAAAATTTAAAATAAAAAAGGATATGTAGAACACTCGTATATATCTACGTAAATCATTTTTGACGAAATAATAATAGAGCAAAGACAAACATTCATTTAATAATATGAAACATCCATCTAAAAGTGAAAATAATTTATATTTTTTGAAGAAACACAAAATATTATTAAATTATGTGTTATTTGTATTTAATAATTATTTTATGGGGAGAAAATGTTTATTAATAAATAACTATATCAATAATTAAAATGGTCCTTTAATTGTCGAAATAGATTGGTAGTGGTAGATGTTTATAAGGGCTTTTAATTTAGGAATCGACAGGAAATTTATATAGACGGTAGATCAATCAGCAAACTGCTTATTTTTAATATATACTTTATACTTTTCAAAAATATTCAATACTATAGGTAAATTTACAAATATCAAGCTTGTAGATTTATGCAATAAATAAAATTTCTTTTATTATTTGTCGGCATTGTGCTAACAACACGACCTTCACTTTCGCCTGATAATAAGTGCGATTGAGATCGTAGATGAAAATGCGTTTACGCCCAGAATACTTCTTGCTCTTATATGTATGACTGCTGAAACACAGCAATGCTATTATGCAGCAGATTTATATTGAGAGTGGTAGCTACCCAGGCGGATTTGAAAATTCCCTTCAACCGTTCGAACTTTAGTACTTATGTAGTTCGGGGATCGAATCCACGGTGACAGTTATATTATTGTGAGAATGTAATTATACGTATAATTTTTGGAACGTCCTACAAGTTCTTTTTTTTTGTTTATATGCCAAGACATAATAACGGAGAGAACATCATATATAATTACAAATAAATGTATATAGAAAATACAAAATCAAATATATCAATATTTTTATTAAGTTTTTCCTTTACATTTAGTCCTATGGAAATTAATTTTGTAGTCAGAGTTTTAAGTGCATGTTTAAATAAGTTAACCGTTCACTTCTACGGTGCTTAGCGGTTTCATTAAATTATTACTTAAGATTGGGCTTTAAAGTATATCAAATTAAAACCCGAGTTGAACTGTCTTTTGAATTTATATTAGGAAATTTATTATTCGTGAGAAAGTTTAAGAAGGATTACGAGTTTTTCTTCCTTCATTCTAAGTAATTAATCGGTATAAAGACTTCTGCAACTGCGCAGTTTTCGTGAGGATCGCAGAGTGATCAACTTCTAAGACATTGCTTACTACAACTTTTAGTATTTGTGATCGAAGTCTATGAGTTACTACGTATTGCTTTGTAATAATCACGCTTGTAAATTATGCCTTATTATTTCACGAAATAGACGCTTCAAAAACATTTTTTATTTCTATAAAATCTACAAAGCTTATTCCTTTTTGTGATAAAAATAAATCTTTTTACTTTATTATTTGTATTATTTATTTCGTTGAAGTCATAATTCGCGAACTGAAAAGCGGACATATTTATCACATATTACTTTTATGGCATCAATTATAATAATTTCAAAAACAATATATAGAAAAATAATTGAAAATTTTTAAGACATGAAGTAACCAAAAATACATGTGATTTTGAGTGAAGGAGGAAGGGTAGTTTAAAACCTGTACGTCATATTTTTCTATTTTGTCATTTAAAAAAATAATATTAATAAAATGAAGATAGAAGAAGATTAGTAGCTATTTTTTTTCGAAATAATACTACTGATTATACCAAAAACTGTGAATAATTTTATTCATTAAATTATTATTTTTTTCACTAAGTTTCTTGCAATATTCTTTCTCGACTTTATCTAATGAATTATACATAGCGACTGTCAAAGAAAGTGGAATGTTTTACTTTTAATTAGATCAGAAAATTAGTCTCTTTAAAGCAAGAATTTTTCAAGTAGCCTTAAACTTGAAAAGTTCTTGCATTAAGGTAAGTTTTAATAAAGAAGTATTATGTGTACCTTATTAAAAATATTTCAATTTTGTTTTTTTCCTTTATAGAATATTAATTAAAGAGAAATGTGGATGATGTTTTTAAATACGTATCAGATGTAACCGGTGTATATAATATTGGATATTATTGTTATACGTATATAGAAAATTAAACGTTTTAATTACTAATATAATATAGAGGTTTTATAAGTTTTAAGTGGTCTGTGTAACTTTATATTAACATGTTTTACAACCAACTTGATACGAATAATTTTGATTTAATTTTTTTTATTTTTAAGGTGACTCTATTATTAAAAAAAAATTATAATGCTTTAGTTAAAAAAATATTATTATACTTTTCATTAACGTCTTTATTAAATAATATATTTTATTTAGAGTATTTTAAAACTTCTATATTTTTGTGTTTCGTGTTCTTCAATTTTAATCTTATTATTTATTTTAATAATATGTTATATATTATAAAAACACGAGAGGAGTTGGGAGGTTTTAATAGTGAAATGCAGTGCCAATCAAAACATATATTGTTACCTTCAATATAAATCATTTTTCAAAAGCTCAGTAAATACAATTGCTGTAGTCCCTTTCAAGTTTTAAATTTAATAATTGCAACCTTCATTCATGATTAACATAAGAGATTTTTTTCGAGCTTTCGGATTAGAAAAGCCGGTAAACATTTGTCTTTTATTTTAACATAACTAATTCCTAACAAAATTAAAAAGAAAGAAAACGTTTTGTTTGTCTAAATAATATTTCTATAAGAAACTAAATTAATTCAGCAAATTCAATCATCATTATTATTTTCACGTTTTAAGATTTTCTAAAGTATGTTACAGATGAGAATTTAATATTTAATGAAACGTTTGAAATGCATTTGCTTAAATGTGACACGTGTATTGTTCATTCTCGTTTGATGAAAGCTATATTAAATAAACACAGAAATGTAATAATAACGACATGTTACTTTAACATTTTTGTGTTTATTTGATACGTTTATTGTAAGGAATTCAAAAAGATTTTTGATTAAAAATTAAAAATATGGGACAGTCATAGTCATTCTACGCAATTAAATATTCGTTCTTGATGGTTATGCGCTGAATTTGTTGAAAATATGATCTTCCTATTTTTGTAATTAGAAAAGAGAAACTGTCGGATAAATACATTATATTTTTATTTCAAAGCATTAAACAATTTACTCTTGTAAATAACGGTAAATTGAGATAAAGATGGCGGCATAGCTTTAGATTCAGAGCATTAAGTTTTTTCTTATTACAAACATCTGTGAATAGAAGCCACTGTGAAAATCTCTTTAAAAAGTAATAAGCGTTTTAAAGAGTGCTTCCATTTACTTTCAATTCAATCACTTTCCCGTGCAGTGGATTTAAAGTATAATAAAATGTTTAAAGTGAAAAACTCATCTGTATTTTATCGCATACATAGATTAAAATAAAAAAGTTTCAGACGCGTTGAACGAATTATATGATTCACGAACGCTTAATATAATTAAATATAATCTTCAGTCCTAGCATGAAGTATGCGACGAAAGTCCTCAGTCTTTGTTATAAAGAGCAGTGACTGTGCCCAGCATTTGCTTTGGCAGTTTGGGTACAAGAGCGAGATATTTAGCAAGATCTGGTTTTATAATGCGTTATCTTTGTCCATCGCAATTGAAGTAATGTTCGCTTAAGAGAACGCTCTACAAAACTTAATTCAACTGATCTTGACCGTAAGTCTTACTTCTGCCCGACGTGTCAAATTAAATAAACGTTTTAAGCACAAGTCAAAACCAATAAGTTAGATGCGAAAAGAATTAATGTTATATTTTATTACCAAAAATGTGATTGTTTTTTTTTAATTTCTGTGAAGTTTATTTAGTTTTTTTGCGCAGTGTGTCACTGAACAAGGAATCTAATTATATTCTATAAAACTGATTTCTATTTATGTCTTTGATGGTTGCGAGTGTTTGTTCTTTTAAAGAATATGCATTTTTCAATACATGATTATGATTTCAAATTTAATTTCAATTTCAGCATGTCTTTATTGGATCATTGTACGACAGTTCACAAATACGCTCTTTGAACTCTCACTGAGAACTGATAGGAAATACAATGGGGTTTGCCTTTTATTTTTCCAGATTGTGCTCATTACGTAATTCGAAATACATAAATGGAATGTGGATTCGTGCTTTTCCCATTACTTTATAATACATAAAAGATAAATATTTTTACCAGTAATATAGAAAGTACACTACACATTCACAGTGACTGAATGTAAAATACATTGAAACACTTTTCATAGAAAAATCGAAACATAAAACTCCTTATCCCCGAGCAGCGTGAATATCTACTAGTTTAAAATTGAAATCAAAAGACTGAGTTCAAATACTAAAACTTTATCGGTCTAACGCTAACTGAATAACAGCTACCAAGAGGGAGCTGACTGAAACTGTACTGCAAATTGAAATTCACGAAGTTACCGAAGTACGTACGTGTTGCTTTATGACACTTCTAATTGGGATTCTAATTGGTTGTTTCTTTCGTCACTTGCGGGGATGATTGTTGAGATCCGTAGAAAAACTATACATAAGTAAGTCCTGACTGATTCGCTATCTGATATACATCAGCCTAAACAATTGGTTCTAGAGACGTGAAATGTTAAGAGGTTGTATTCTTTGTGATGTGTAGATATCCACGAAGAAAGCCACTGGTCGGGGAAAAGGTGCGGTTAAAATTTCAATTAAACTGTTTAATCTCGAAAATTGGTACAAATACTGAAGTGAGGTTAATGTTAATATTAAATAAAAAAAGAAACCTTTCTCCGTGAAGCGGACGAGTGACGGCCGTGCATAAATCAATTAAATAATTTTAATTCTTTTTATTCATGTAACGTTATTTTTAATTCTGTATTTTTGTAGAATTAAAATAAATTATTTATTAAACTTTCGTAACAAAGCTATTTTTAGTTTTAAACAATGACGATACTCTCAATGCGACGCTAATATTTCTTTTTGTTTGTTTTTATGTTTAATGGAATGACCCGGCAAAACTTTATACGAAGTGGTCCAGTTTTGATGATTCTTCTTTGTGTGAAAATGTGTACTTCGGGTGTTTGTACGATTACCCAAAGGAGTAATATCTGATTTGCGCTTTGCCCCTTCGAGTGTCTGATGTTTTTCTCTTCAGTTATAAATTCATAGTGATGTGGCTACATTCTTATAAATACACTGGAGATTGAAAGGGGATTTTGTAAAGTTGAAAACAATGCTATTTATAAAAGAGTTTCTCTTTTTAAATATAATTTATTAAAAATATACTTTCTGTACATTCGACCGAGATAGTAGTAGTCAGTTGTTCCCACTTATTATTATTATTACTATTTATAATAACATGTTATGTAAAGTTTATAAAACATTATCTATTTATATAGACCAGACAATTTGGTATATGTATATATATTCATAAGTCTTGTTATTTGACAATAATGTTTTAAAATAGTTAAATCATTTTGTGCCCATGTTAACGTTTTGAATATTCTTCGCTTTCACGAATATTAAAATACATTAAGCGTTTTTGTTACATTTCACATAAAATCACATAAATTTATTTTATCGTCCATTATAAAACGTGCTCATTTGATTTATATCATTCCAGAATGTATTTAAAATTTGCATTGTCAGTGGCGGTATAATATTTTTAAAATTATTGCTGGCAATAAAGAAATTCTAAGGTGTGCACAATGTATTTGTTTGGTAACACCTGTGTAGTTTCACTATTCCGAACTTAAATTTAACTTCTATCTCTCAAATGTATTTATACAAAAAGAAAGGAAGTCTCGAAGTTTGTTAAAGGATGGTCATATGAGCTTTTAAAGAATTTAATGTAACAATAATAAATATAAGTGCCAATTCTTTTGTGATGGCTTAAAACAACTTTAGCTTCACTTTATATTCAGATACGTCTGAAGATATACAAAGATGGAGAAGCGTGTTCTTTAGTAGTATTCTGGCTCCCTTATGTTCGACCACTGCAATACAGCAACGCTGGTATGCGGACATTAATATTTGTAAGCTTTCTTCTTATTTTTTAGGTGATTGATCTGTTCGTCTCTAAAAGCTTGGTATTGCTTGTCGTTTGCAATTTATCCGAGACGAGGCAGACTACTTATTCAACTTTGACAATGAGAAAGAGTTTTTTCTTGCGAGTAAGAAAGATCTATTTAAATTTGAGTTACTAAAGAAACGAAATCGAAGAAGGTTTCTTTAATCGAAGTACATTGTTACCACAAGGAAAAGTTTTTTAGAAAATGTCACTGAATATATTTAATTCTGACACAAAGTGTTAAGATTAAATAATTTACAGATTATAAATGCAAGCGTTATTTTAAATGTTACCAAAATATTTATAAGTTATATAAGTTAAAATCTGCTGAATTATTACGCCTTAAACTGTTAATACCGGGAAAAATAATATAATTGGGGAAACCGCTAAGCTTTAAGGTTTTTTGATTGATGATCTAGAAAACCGTCACCTAAAGTTATTAATCTTATGAAAGTTTTTTTGCCTTCAGGTTATATTTCCCTACATGCTTAGCGATTTTTTTTATCATGTAGAAAATTAAGACGAGTAGTGAGTACTTTAACCTGATTGTTGAATAGAATAGGATAGAATAATCACACCGAAACAAAGAATAATACAAAGAAACATATTAACAATAGAAAATATACAAAATGTGGTGTTTTTGCCAAAAACAATCTCTTCCAGACAATCTTTGGATAGACGTACAAGTATAATTTAAGGATTAAAGATTGGTGTGGGAAGATTGTGTTAATATGATATTTTAAAGAATTTTGAAATTCAATTAAAGGTAAGAAATTACACGTAATGGTATTTTATTATGTGGATATTTATTTAACCCTTTCGTTACTACGGGTGGCTATAATTACCTGCAAGAGTCGCATTTTTTTATTAAACAATATCAGTTTAAGAACTGCGATGCTGGATTGTGTATATTCATGTTTTAAAAAATTACGTATAGAATCTGATTATTACAAAATTAGTGGTAAACATTATTAAATACGGTTAATCTTTTGTGGTTGTGGTTTTGTTACAATAATAATTATATTTTTAAATTAAAAACATATTCTTTGAAAAATTATCAAGAGAAATCATTATGCATCCGATCGTAATGTTAAAAAGTTGTTTTCGAGACAAAACGCATGGTCCTGAATAGTGGAAACTGCGCGCGCTTTATGTTGGCGCTTTCGGCAAGGTTAAGCATTCCATGATAGCTCGCGGATCACCGGATTCGCGTGCCAGTTTCGATGGAGCTGTAATAGTCGTCAATAAGACTAACAGCGCAAACAGCACCGAATCCAGCAGCAGCAGCAGCAGCAGCAGGTGATGCCTTCCATGCGAGCCAGTCCACCGTAAAGAACGTGTACAGTGTTGTTGCTTACCCTACAGGAACACCAATGCTGGCTATCATAAAAAAATTTTGAATAGACTTTAAAAATAGATTAAAAAAAATATTTAAAATTTTTTGGAAGTCTATTTACAAAAATATTCCTTATTAGTACGTTCCTATAGATAATTTTTATGGGAACATCTTTGGGCTTGCACGGTTTCCAAAATAATAATAATAGTTTAAATCTGTTCATTGCAATAAAATTATAAAGGGTGTATGAAAACACAGAATAATTATAACATTGTGTGTATTTTGTACTATTGTAATTGAGTATTTGTTGATTGATTACAAAAAAAAATATTTATTTTACGAGCAGAAGATTTATTACCGATTATGTATACCCGTTCTGAGTTGTCCTGTCGATAAGGTTTTATATGGGATTATAAAATACTATCTTTTGCGGCAGCCTTTTCAAATTCGACAACTTGTGATAAGATCTATTTTGATATAAAGCTTTTCAGATCCGGCGATGTTAATACACTATTGGTTATCTGAGAAATTAGATGCTATATAACGAAAGATCTGTACGGGATGACAATAGTGCGTCAAAGTAATGTTTGTAAATTTTTATATAAATGGTAAGAATATTTTTGTATGTAGTGCATTGTAAGTATAATAAATGAATCCCTAAATGTGTGAAACAAGTAGGATATGTAATTCGTAATTTCACAAGTACAAAACAGAGTAAGGATTAGAGAATTATGTGAAACACTCGTTTCATTTTGGAAATTAAAAAAACACTTAATTAAATGTTAAAAAAGAAAATCCTTCGTCCATTAATTTCTCTGTTGGCTTCCCTTCAATACCATTTTACATAATTAAAGCCGAATTGGAGTCTTCCGCGGGGTTTCTGCTTCCTTGTTCCGCCAATACAGCTAAGAATAATTGCATTATTATTTCATTAATGTTCAACTTAATAACTTTTGTGATTAATATCATGACATTATTATTATTATTATTATAGGGAAGGGATTTATAAAAGGTTTATGATTAAAGCAGAAAATGGCGAAGTCAGATGACAGATCTATGGGGATTACTAAGAGTTGAACAGATTGACCACAATATTACAATATAAAAAGGAAGCCTCTCACAATATATTGTGCAATGACGAAATGTATGTAAAATAAATATTAATTGTAACGAAATGCACGTTTTAGATTTTAGATGATAATTAAAAAAAAATACTAGTTAAAAATATTCAGAAGATTCACGTAGTCAGGTAATTTATGTTATACAATAAATCACTATTTCTGTAATAAGGACTAATGGCTTTTTATATTACACCGAGACTTTAGATATATGCTCCCGGCATATTTTATTTTTTGCAATATTGCACGCTCGAAGTAATTTATTTTTCTCCTCTAAATGGTTTTATATGTTGGTTTGGACTGAGGCCAAAGACAGCACGTTTTGAATTCAGTTTGTATTTGTGAACGAAAATCTAACGTATTAATGTAACATTACACCAAATTTAATGTAGGATTTTCGAAAGGGCCTGACTAGTTGACAACCTCAATGTCAATCTGTTGCTATTACAGCACTGCTGTGTTTCGGCAGCCATACAAATGGAAGCCAGAATAATCAAAATTATAGGCTCTCACATGTATGACTGAAAATACATTTTTTCGATTGCAGCCCCTTTGTAACTTAACATCTTTTTAGATCCGGGTCAAGTATTTGCCTTCTGCTGATAATAAAATGTATAGATTACGAGTAAATTATTTGTGATATTTTTTTATTAATTCCTGTAAATAAAAGCACCTCTTGTTTTTTATTGTTTTTAATAACACAGCTTTCAGTTTAGGAAATTATTAAGATCTAAATGAAAGGGTCTGTCAAATGAAATAGTTTTTTTTAAGGAAAATAATTTAAAATTATTATTTACGTATCTAAACGCTGTTCACTGTGAGTGAAGAAATTGAGCACGTTACGCTTGTCATTTGTACATTAATATTAGTCTATTCTATTGAGATAAAGTTTGTTGTGCGCAGAAGTTAATCTTGTTTATGGCATACACGAAGAATGGATAGGCTAGTGTTTGTGTGGATGATTTTCGCATTTTGGTACGAGTTAACCGAGTTTGGTGTCCGGAGCCCGTATCAATTAATTCCGGTTCAAAAGTTTCTCGCCGATACACCAGCACGCAGTATGGCTGCATGCGAACTATGGCCTCTATTTTGGGTAGAAGTTTACTCAATGCCACTACTTAAATATAGTGGTGTTATGCTTCAGTTAATAAATTTGTGTTTATTTATTTGTTGAGTTGTAATAAATATACGTTTAGCTGAACTTAACAGCGAATGACATTCTCTTCCAGATTATTTTTGTGTTAATCAGACATGAATTTCAGGGTTGTATGAGAATAAATAGAAAAACAATGAAGGGATAAAGAACTTACGTAAATAAATAAATTTGCAACCTATTTATACAACAATAATATTCATGTAAAATTATTATTATATAATAAATTTTACGATTAATATGTAATAGTATATTAATATTTAAGTAAAATATAGATGCTAAGTAAATACGTATTTTTTGTAATTCTTTATGTAAGTATGAGTTTATACAACGATGAAAATAGAAAAATAATTACAAGAAATAAAATTAAAACTCAAAACAACAACACAAAAAATCACAAAGTTCAATTTAATTATCAGGTTTGCGGGAAATAATTTATAATTGGTACCATTTCAGTTACATCACACGGCCACCTTATATTTTTCGATTTCATTTAACCGTTTCCCATCTCTTATAATTTATTTTTATAGCCAGAGAAACTGGTGTGTATCAGTTCGTATATAATATATACTGAAGGTATAACAATAGTGTTTGGCGTTAGCTCGTGCTGTGATATTCACCGATGCGAAAAGTGTCATGTGCAGCGCGCCCCACCAACTTAAGTTGTAGTTTCGACTTTGTGACGTCATATCATAGGGCGAATAGATTTAATGAAATATGAGTAAACGCCGAAATCGACGCTCGCAGACAGCAGGGATGTAAAATTATAAAAGCTAAGTGCTGAACTTAATGCCATTTTATCTTTTAGTGTGCACACTTATTGTACATATTGTTATGCACAATAGTGATTCTTGTGACTTGTAGACATCTTGATTTTTTTTTTAATTAAATGAATAAGAAAGCGTTTCTTTTTTTTAATTAAGACAGCGTTGATGTTCGTGTTCTTTAAAAAAATGCTTTTTTATTCGTTTATTAAAAAAAAATGTTTGCCTTTATATAGTTATACTTTTATTTTATTATTCATGCTTCTAGGTAAAATTAAATATTTAAAAATGTTCTTTATTAACATATTGTACAATAAACATTAAATAGGT
>DWQX01001588.1:0-26844 GCA_018245475.1 Pharmacophagus antenor | reverse complement strand
CAGGTTTTTACAAGTTCAAAATGTATTGCGACCACAAAGCGAATACCAACATCCTACAACTTACACAATTTTATAAATATATATAATATTTTTTTTTACTTCACAGGTACTTTTATATATAATGTATATGTTTTGATATTATAAGATAGTAGTAGTAAGTAAATAGGTACAATCAGTGTATGTGTTGAGATCCACTATCGTGGACCCCCATTTTCATTACATGGACCCCCAAAATTTTTTTACTGTCGTAGATCCCTTGCAGGTTGTCATAGACCCCTAGGGTCGATATAGACCACTTTGGGAATCACTGATGTATACCTTAATAACATCGTTTTTATTTTACCAATTTATCTTTAGCTTCGTTAATTCCCCGTTTAGCATTCCCTTCTTGATATTTTTCTTCTTCAATTACAGAAGCTTCTTCTAACTCTAAAACATAAATACTCTATTTACAAAGTCAAATGTCTGATTTTACAAAGCATACAATTGAAATAATCATTAATCAAAGACATCTAAATTGTGTAATTTTAAAATAAAATTAATTATAATTCTGAATATCTGGTTAGTAATGCATCGATGTGGAAATGCTTAAGGAAGATCTATGTCCAGCAGTGGGCGTTTATTTATGATGATAAATTTAGTAGGTATTTATAATCTTCGTAATATTTAATGCGTCACCTACCATATTTGGCAAGTGGACTCTTGGGAAATCTAGTTGGTGCCGGAGGAGGAGGTTCCGCCAGAATATGGGCATGTAGCGCGACTTCTGTATTTCGTATTTCACGAGCAAGTTGTGTACATTTAGACTCTGACATACGCCATACTTGACTAAACTTGTAATTGTTAACTTTAGAAAAATGACGAGACTTTTTTTCTAAGTCATCCATTGCTTGCATTAATTTGATAATCTCAGCGTCTGCTTTTATTTCCTCTATTGCGCCGTCTTCCGCCGCTTTTCGTATTTTCGCACGCAAATTATTCGCCATGTCAGACATTTTATTTAATTTCCGTTTCTGTTGCGATCGTACAAATACATTTTCTTCTTCTCTTTTTTTCAACACCTATAAATCGAAAAGACGATGTAAAATAATTAAACAAAAATAAAAGGAATTTTACTTAAAAGTAAAAAAAAAATACTACCTAACAACAATCTTAAAAACTGCTAGAATACTTTCTATTTAATTAAACTGCTAATGTTATTATAAAAGCTATTAAAAGTTTGATGTAATTGCTTAAAAACTTATAGTCGCTAGTTAGAATTTCGATTAGAATATTGTCACTAGCCGTACCTTTGCACAAACGAAAACCTTAATTCGAGATGTGAATGAGAATATTAGTCAAAATAACAATATAATTAAAGTTACTTGGTAATTGTATCCAATTTTTTCTGTATTAATAAGACACGTGGTCTTTAATTTCTCCAATTCCTTTTGTAAGTCTTGAATTAAGCATTCAAGTTCAATTTTTGCCTCGCGATATTTTGTATGATGATCCCACATAATAGCTTCCAATTCTTCTTTATGCTCTTCCAGCTTAATTTTAAAAAGCCTCTATTAAATTCTTTAATATGTAGAGTAAAACTTAGTTACTAAATGTAGCCTAAAACATTATTTTTAGCGAATTTTCATAAAAATTTAATAAAACGATAAAATAATAGGATTATAAAAAAAACATTAGGATGTGCATTAGTTCGACACTAATTAAAAGTACTCATAAGAGGAAGTAAAACACATTTTATTAATATTAATAATGATAATTCTCTAAAAAAAAATCTCTTGAATCTTCAACAAATAAAAGCATAATGGTTAAATGTAATTTTTACAAATTATATTTCTAAAAGAAATCCTGGCTACCTGTTCAAACTTATATTCCATGTGTGCAACCTCTTCTTTATCACGTTGTTTATAAAGAGCTTTCCATCGTTTGTTATTATAATCAACCAAGGCATCACGATCAATACTTATAGCTTGCTCAATGAGATACAGTTGCTTTTCGTACGCTCTTTGCATAATCGTAACTTGTTTTTGAACTCGATCGGACAATTCTTTAATATCTTTATCCTAAAAACAATTTGGGTAAGAGACGGTGCATAAAACTAGATTTCATTATATTTATCGATTTATATTACCAAAATAATCTTTATATATATAAAGATTAAAAACCATTTACAGGCAGTATTCACACGACATTATAATTTAGTTTAATTAAACATGGAATGAAAAAATTTGTTAAAATAGTTAAATAAAAAAGTTCAAATGGAAATATCTGAATGTCTTCTCATTAGTAAAATTTACACAATAAAATTTATCCATCATAAACAACATCCCCGATTGTAGAAAATATAATTTTACTTGTTTTTCTAAATCTTCATAATAAGCATTATCAGTACGTTCCAACTCCTGTTTTAATTCCGCAATGAGTTCATTTTTCTGTTCTAATAATGCGTCACATTTTTGTTTTTGGATGTTAATTTCTGCAGCAATTTCCAAAGGGTCTTTAATCGCTAACATGGCATCCCAATGGGATGTAATAGCATCATATTGTATGTGAGCTTCTGCTGCTTCCTTCTCAATTTTTTCCCAAGCATCTAAATCCGAAACATGACATGTGAATAGGTATGAGATCATCACAATAGACAAATCTGAATTTATACACAAACATGTTATTAACACAGTTTTTCGTAACAGAGGGTCAATACATTTGATTGAAATGAAATATTCACTAGTTATTTACAATTTTGCAAACACGAACAAAAATATTAGCGCAGTTTATCGTCAACAAAGAGTAAAAAAATATACTAGCTGTTCTGTGTGATATTAAGCACAAAATCGAATTACATACTTATTAAATAAGTATCTAGGTAAACAAATCATTGGTAACTGAATACTTTGTTAACGACAGGTATTTTATAAAGAGCGTTAAAAATATTTAATTTACTGACGATAAAACCTAATCGCCAAATGTACTCAAGGGTTAAAGAATACATTTATAAATAATTTGTATATAAGTGACCAAAGCCTTAATGATATGGCCGTTGCACAAAGAAATAAGACAATAGATGATGATAATTAAAGTTAATAATATGTCCACGTCGCTTACTTTTCATTGTCTCTGCAAACAATTGACGTCTAACGACTTCGCGCTCATCAGTCGTAACTTTTACATTAGTTACTTTAGCAGCGCCTTCTAATCTCAAACGCTGAAGTTCCTCCGCAGCGTTTGCAGTTGCTTGTTCAATCAATCCCGGCTCTTCTTCCGCGATTATCTCCTCAGCAGCTTGTTCCGCTCTAATGTAATATATACCAACCAACAAATATAAAATCATGTTATATCAAATGCGTTTCTTAGTACGTTTTATATTTTCTCTGTACGACTTTTCATCATATATTGCGAGATACTCAATACTGCACGCGGCCGCGGTTTTCCAAGTATTTGGATACGTATCGGACAAATCCTAGTTTATGAAATATTAACAATAAAACGAATGATTTTCATAAAGCTGTATTCAGTTAGTCTAATGAAATAAAGGCGATACGTTGAGCCATAAAGATCATAAACATTTATAATTTTTTATACGTTGTAACCTAGTGTCGACTTTCAAGCCAAAATCATCTTTTTATATATTATTTGTTATTGTCATATAGACAGCAAGTTACCTCTTAAGAGCATCCTGTCTCTTTTTTATGCGTAACGCTCTTCCTGCTTTACGTTCATCCGGATCCTCGGATGTAACTTGAGGTTCTTTCGGTGCCAAGACGTCGTCTTCGTCATCTTTAAGTCCTCCAAATTTTCCGGCCATTATATTTACATTAAAATATACATATATGTACACGTGAAAAGTCAAAACTCATATTTATAGTTGTCATAGTAACAATCAACTTTTAAATACTGCCATCTATGAGCAATAATAAATACCATTTCTTTTAATAGTGATACATATCTATTAACATTTTAATAAGACAAAGTAAGATGTTAGGTATTTACAAAACTATAAAGTAATAAACTATAAACTAATAATAAACAAAATAAATACTATAAAAAAAAAGAAAATCCTCAACCAGCAGAGTATCTAGCAAACTATTGGCATTACCTCGCTCGATGACAAGGTTTATTTTTTGTGTAAAATAGTTGCCGGCTCTTAGGTCTCGGGTCGCTTCAGTTAGTTTTTTGGAAATTTTCCGAAATAATTCATGCGCGCCTGGACCCGATGTGCCTGAGGTTTCTACCCTAAGCGGGTTAAATATGAAAGCTCTACTAAGTTTCTCATACTTGCTCCGTTTGGGGTTTTCTGCGTTGTTTACTACTGCACTAGCAGTAATTAAAATACCTAGGATGTGGAAAGGAGCAAGTTTATCGACACTAGTAGCATCCATATAAGAGCCCGTCCCACTGTCCAAGGAACTTCAGTGTAGCTGGCACAGCGTCGGTGACAAGGGCCCGACCAATCAGGTCGTTAATATTGTAATGTCGGGAAAAACGACCGGCGCTTCTTGTGAAAGACAGCCCGTAGTGACGGAAGCTGTCTAAGCTTACGCCACAAACACATTGATTGGGGGACGAGGTGGGGGTGGGGGGGGATTAATGCCTGTGATTATAGTTCTGATTCCTACTTACCAATAGCTTAAAGACAAGCAAGTTCTGCATGACTAGAAGACGTGCTGATAAGGTTATTTCGCAACAGTCTGGAGAGAGGCTCGTCCCAAAGCGTTTGAGAAATATTTAACGATAAAACACTATTCATACGCAACGTTCCAGGCGTACTTAGTCATATCCATATAAGGAACTATTAAAGAACATGATAAGCGGTCTAGTATGTTGAAAATAAGCGCGTTGCTTGCATGAAGCGAAGACAAGTTCGACCGTAGGGTCACGCTGCTGCTGCTGCTGCTGCTGCTGCTGCTGGATTCGGAGAAGTAAATGCCGTTAGTCATAGTGACCATTACAGCTTTATCGAAGCTGGCTCGCGAATCCGGTGATTCGCGAGCTACTGACCGTAGGGTCATGTCAGATGTTTTCCTATTACTCAGGCTACCATACCTTACAGGAAGCCATGATTGACTTCAAGAGCGATTATCAAATTTTGTTAAAAATAGAAGAAAGCGTATGTTTTATAGTGTCATCTAGACATGTGAGAAGCTAAGGGAACTTCCAAAGTTGACAACACCGCAAACTATGCGTAAACTTCGAAACGAAAAGGCAATGTCGTATTAGAGTAAAAGCCTTGTGACACTTATTTGGAAAAGACGATCTAAAATCTTTCTAAACACCTAAAAGTCATAACGACATTTAAAGACGATAGATAAATGTGACGCCATTTCTTTGAAACTAGATATACAACGTTTCTATTTGCATAATTATGTGGCACAAAAAGGTCGCACTTAGCAAAGTTCAAATCTAGACCGATTTTGCTAAGCTCACGAATCAGAGTGAGAGAGCTTGTCAAGGTCCCGTTATCCAAATACTACACGTTAAATTTTGAAATTAGAAGTTCGATGACTAAATGTATAAGACTAAAAATTGCTGAACCTAGAGGGTCGCCCCGTTGGCAGCCGTCTTCAGATGAAACGAGGTGGTTTTTATACAAGTTTGTTTGGGTTATTATAGCACTGTAACATGAATGGAAAGATTGCAGGCGTTTTAGACTTTGCTAACAAGACTAGGATAACAGAGTTAAAAACGTTTTAAACGTCGACCTTAAAAAACATGATGCCTTGATTTTAAATGGCTACTTTTTTTGGAAGTATGAAATGAAATTTACACTTACAGGCTATTTTAGCCATGAGGCGCCAGTATATTGAACCAACAGCAATCCGGCGAATGCCACCATCTTTTTTCTTCAAAGCGCAGAGGTTACTTCCGTAGAAAATATCCACGACATCCGATATAACCTGGCCACACACAGATTCGTGAGTTCTTGTAAATGTCTCGCCAGCTTCCCCGCAGCAGCCACTGGTGAGATCGTTTAAATGTTCTGGAGTGATACGGTCGAGACCGTCAGCTGAACCCGGAAGAAAAGAGATGATAGCACCGCGTACTTTATCTGCTGACGTTTGCAAAGGTGATGTTGTAACGTCGGCGGTGGCTTGAAAAAAATTAAGTGACAGTTGAGAATTAGTGGAAATAGAATTTGGATGTTTGCATAGCAAGGCGGCGACTGTTTCTGGGCATTCGGGAGCAACCGTGTCATTGGAAAAAAGCAACCGCAATGCACCCTTGATGTCTCCCCTAGTTATTTTATTTTTAACAGTTTTAAAAACGTTTTTTAACGAGGGTGATAGATAATTAATTTGATGGATATCATTATTCAAAAAACATTTTTTTATGCGAAATGTGAAGGTGGCACTGTAATGGGGATCCCTGGAAACATGCAGGCGGTAAACAATGCGGTAAGGAAATTTAAGCAGTTTTTCCCAAGCCTGCCTCGATATGTATATAGCCACGGCAAGCTTGAGAGCCGTAGCTACTCTTGCACGTACAGGAATTCGCCGGAGTTTGGGTATGGTATGTTTGAGAGTAAAGTTTTCTTGCCAAAAATGTTGATCATGAACAATGGAGTTTTGTGGTGGTGTCAATAAAGGAATGGGAAAGAGGCTCTTTTTGGCATTTGCCGATGTGAGTGAGCAAGCCTGTCTCACTTTTAAAGTAACCAATTTGGAGGCATTGTACACCCTGCACTGGGTTTTCTAGCTGGATTTGGTGAAGTTTGTGCTGTTAGTCTTTTTGACGACTATTACAGCTTCATCGAAACTAACCCACGTATCCGGTGATCCGTGAGCTCTAGGTTTTCGTCACGTTTATGTCATTGCAATATTTATTTCTGGTGCCGGAATACAGCAATACATAATAACACATGAATAAAGGAAAAAATATTCCGAACAAGATTTTACTATTATTATAATATATAATTCTTCATAAAAAGATAAATTTTCAAGTACTTTTCTCGAATAATTTGTATTTGTAAATTAAGCCACAGGTCGTTATCCGGGCGGGGTAAAAGATATTGACTTCACTGACTCATGTATTAGATCTTTATATTTACATAGCGTGCTATGTATAGTTTTTTTGCGCAATTTTTTTTCAACGGCGAGCATTTAAAAGTGGGCGATACATGGTTCTATTTATAAATTTATGTCCAAAGTGTACCAACGTAAATAAATGAGTTTTAGTCAAATTATAAAAACATACATTCACTGCCAAAAGTTAAAGAAACAGTTGAAGATAGACAAATAGGTCCACTATTAACTTCAAATGATAATAAATAATCATATCTTAAGTTGATTAATTAAGCTAACATTATCGCAATATAATAATAATCTTTAGATAATCTTATAGATGACAAAATCTAACGACAAATAAAAATCGCAGTTTGTAACAAAAGACGAAAGTCCATCACCATCAAATAAAAAGAAGCGTAAATAAAGACATAATACATCTTTATAAATTTTTATTACTTATTTTACTTTTTGCTGTTAAGTATGATACCATCATATTTCTGTTGGAACCACTTCATGGCGTCTTCTTTAGTTAGGCGGTGAGGGAATCCAACCTTACCAGTTTTGCGTCTTCTATGAGCAACATTGAAACCTGTGAAAAACAAATGCATCTTATAAGTTTAAAATTACCAACTGAATGACCACTTGTATGTGCAGTTTTAATCATGTTCTTTATAGCTATAATAATCAAACGGGTACTTGTATATATTGTACCTTTAACTCAGTATGAGTAATGAATAAGTCAATACCCTATTTCGAGAAAAGCTTATTATTGCACATACATTACAGAGGAAAAATATCAGAGAACTTTTACTCTTGAACAAATGTGCTTTCTGTTTCTTCTTTGTTCCTTAAAAATAATGAATATATTTAAACAAAGTTAATTTTGTAGGGTTTTAATAACATATGTTAACAATGTTTGAGAAACCACTTCAACACACCTGTTTTTTATCAGTTATCAGAACATGTCGGCAGATTGACATAGAAGGGCGTTATAGCTAGTCAAGCAGGATTGAAAAAGCCTAAATCGCCTCGAACCCCACTACTGTGTCCGGCAATCGAACGCGGGACCTCCGCGTTACAAGGCAAGTGAGCAAACAACTGCACCACGAAGGCAGTCAAGTTTAGTTACCTTAAAATATAAGTATTGTCTACCCGAAAATTTCACTTACTTTCAGTATCCTTCATAAAAGAATTGAACAATTTTTGAATATAATTCTTTGGCAGTACAAATAATAACATTGGTTGTACTACCTAACTCCATTTCCAGTAAACTGTTATTAAATACTGATATAAAAAATATCTTATGTAAATTTAAGAGTACTTGTCATCAGAATTAATCATCATACTCTTTTCACATTAAAATAAAAAATTATACATTCTTTCCAGTTGCATTAATAATTAAATTAGAAAAATGAGAGGAATAGGCTTAGTTAAACTTTTCGTATTAACAATAATTTTTTTCTGAAGAATCTTTAAATACTAATTAAATGATTTAACTATTTTGTTTTTTAATAAAAATATAATTTGCAATATTAACAAATTAATCTTAAAATAGATGTGTGTAATTCTTGTTCAGTGTCTCATTTATTATACTTTTTTGCTTATATACATGTTCTTATATTTTGTAAAAGATATTTAAAACTTTCAAGAGATTAAAATTAATAAAATATGTTTTTTAAACAAATACCAACCTGGCCTTCCTAGAACTACATAGAAATCAAGACCGTAGATACCAATGGATGGATCATACTTGATACCCAAGTCAATGTGTTCTTGAATACCAAAACCAAAATTTCCAGTGGCAGAGAAGTTATCACGTCTTAACTCATATTCCCTGACCTAAAAAAAATCATCTTTACAATTAACTGTAATATTAGTAATAACAAAATACACATCTTTATGACGATACAACATAAGTATAATACAGACAAATAATAAAACTCAGATACATTTTTTCATTGTTCACTCTCTATGGATATGACTAAATAGGTAAAACATTAAAATCATATCCACAGTTCGATGTTGAGATAAGAGCACGTTCAGGGACCTCAATGTAATAATCAAAAATTATATGACAAAAAACGACTTAAGTAAATTTAAAAACTTTTTATCAGGAAGGTAATGATGACAATGATTCACATCTCTTCTTATATAAGCTTATGTTAAATAGTCGAAAATTTCGTTAATATTCTATTTATTTACTTTAATAGCTTGAACTAAATCAGTTTTTATACTCAAGACTCGATCATTCATTTCATCAACAATGACTTTGTAAACATAATTTTTGTTAGCTGCAGTAAGATGTTATATGAAAAATTTTACATAATCTAGTGTGATTACATTAAATAAGGCTGATGCTAGTTTATTGTGAGCAAGAATCAAGAAAAAAATCTGTTACAGTACACATTGCAAGTTTTCATGAAAATACAATGTCATTTCATTAAGTATTTTGGATAGTTAGAAAAAATATCCAAAAGTTGCAATATGAAATATTAATATTGCATGAATTTACAAAGGAAAACAAAAATATAGTTATCCTTGAACAATTCATGCCACACAAAAAATAGGTAATGCAGCATTCTTAAGAACTAATTATTTGAATTAAAAAAGTAACAATAAATGATGTGTCACTTAACCTACTTTGAGTCCCCTTTCAAGAATTTCTTCAGCCTTTGCTCCACGGACTGTGCAATGTACAGCAATCTTCTCATTACGACGAATACCAAAAGATCTCACTGTATATCTAGCCTTAGAGAACACAGGCTGTTGACCAGTAAGTTGTTCCAACACCTGAAACCAAAAATAGTACTTACTTATTACTTCTACAATCTATATTAAATTGTAGTTATATATAATTGATGTTGGCATGTAATGGCAAATAAAGATAGATATAAAACAAACCAGTTATTTTTACTTAGAAACATTTTAAGAAAAGAAAACAAAATATTATATAATGTGCAATGTTTTATTCTCATATAGTTGTAAATTGGTTTAGTGTTTAGAAAAGTAATATAAAAATAATTTTCAAATATTGCAAGCAAAAATATTAATCTTGCATAACTTTATAAAGAGAAACAATATAAACAATGATCCCTAAACAGAATTTGTTCATAGTGTTTAATGAGCTTATAAAAATTATAGTGTTCAAGTATTGTACTTGTATTCAATAGTTCAAGTTTATAATTATACCTAAAAAGCTTAAACAAACTTACCTTAGCGGCACGTGTTAATCTATCACCAGATTCTCCTACACAGATGTTCAAGCATAATTTTCGTATATGAAGATTTCTCATAACATTTTTGGAGTTGTCTTTAGGAGGCTTCTTATCTTTCTTATCCTTTTTGATTGCAGGCGGTGGTACACGCTGAAAATCATTTTATAATGAAGAATTATTAACACAAAGTTGTTAATGGCACTCACATTTATAATACTGTAACCAGTTTAGGTTACAGTAACACAAAACCGCGTAACGTAAATTAACACAATAAATAAAATAGCCTCGACTTATGAAATAAAGTATTTCACACCTCACATCACAAAAATAGGCTGTATATATTGGAAATAACATGATTCAAAACGATTTCAAATTTCGGTAAACAGAAAACAACCTACCGCCATGATCACAGTTTTCTAAAAGAAATGAAGTATGAACAATCAGTGTTGCCTAAAATAAAAACAGTCATGATGAAATTGAATTTACCCTAATCAAAAATTCTAAAAATTAAAGATTTCCTTTATAACATAGTTCAGTCTAAGCTTAAAACATTTATATCAAAAATAATATTCAATATTGAAATAACAATTACTGGGCAATTATTAATTTACAATAGTTAAATTTTTTAATATTATTACATAATTATTGCTATAATTCATAAATTTTTGATAACATCATTTCACATTATTTGTTCATAAAATATGTTATCTAGGGCTTAAAAACTGTGTTAGTCCATTATTAGTTACCTCTTTTTTGTTTAAGTTCAGGCTAATTGGAAACGCTTCAATGTTAAACGTCAAAATTACAGTTTATCAAAAAATGTAAGATAAAAGTTGATGTGCCCGTTCTTTTTAATATTCAATTTTAGAGACAAATTAGTATTCACATAGCCTTGTTGAAATAAAAATTGATAATCGCTAAAACTAAATTATTTATTTACAACTCAACATGAATCTAATTCAGTTATTTATTACTCTTTTGCAGCTTAATTCTGTTTCTTTCAAAAAATGGAAAGAAAACAATAAAATGTTGTGCTTAATTGGTTGTTAATACCAGTGTGTTCTTTGTACATTAGATCTTTAGTAAGCAACAGGATAAAAATTAACATTTATGTTTTTAGTGCACAAAAGCTTTTTTATTATCCACTTTGCCATAACTAGACCTTAAACTGCACAAAAACACAACAACGGTTATATATTATTAATACGTAAGTTTTATAATAAAGCCAAGAGTTATCAAAATTGTCATGAGTAAAATTTACCTGCATGAAAGTATTTGGGCCATAAAAATGTTTATAATATGTACATGATTTGCGCCTCACGCTTTTCAATATATTGTTATTTTAGTCAGGTGACGCCGCCACTAGATTTCTAAAATAATAATATTTATCGTATATGTATATATATATATATAAATATTAAGAAAACATCTGCAGGTTTCAAATTATTGTTTAATAAATTTTCTGCAAATTATTTACTTTAATATTATTAATTCCACTTGTTCTTAATATCTTTCATGTATGAATAAAAACATTCTTGCGTGTACGTTCTTTCAACTTGTTGATCACACATTCCTCCTGAGCCTATTCAAGTTTCATTTTACTAAATAGTTGGGGTCTGTACATTCATGGCATACGGCAGGCCGAGATGGTCGTTTCGAGTGGGATTAAACGCGCTGTAGAGCCCTAGCGCCAATCCAAAGCGTCAGCAGGATATAATGTGCGAGGCGCTCATTTCACTGCCCCGAAGACCGTGGGGTCAGTCAGAGAAAACACTCTAACTATCACATGCATCTACAATACCAGTCACCAATACACCTCACACGTCGCCCTCCTAAATCGTCGACGAGCAAGGCGGAATCAAGGATCGCAGACTGCGTACACTAGATACGAAGATAGAACGATAGTCGTGGTTAGGGCCCACGCCCTTTCTTCGACTATCACGTAGCTCGCCATTTGAAACAGGCTAAGGCAGCTTCTCTGGTCAATCTAAAGAAGTGGGGGAGCTCACGGATCACCGAATTCGTGAGCCAGTTCAGATGAAGCTGTAATAGTTGTCAAAAAGACTAAAAGTGCAAACTTCACCGAACCCAGCAGCAGCTTGAGAACTGTGATAATGTTTATATATTTAGAACTCAACGGCCACATTTGAATTGAAAATGGTTGAAGTGGATGTTAAAGCACGTACAATATTTCGTCATAATTTAATTTATTGTAACTGGCCACCAAATATTGCTATAGCTTATTAACTACTGTGTCGGTTATCCCGATCTTTATGAAAATATACAAGTTAGTACGGCGGATAATATATTTATCCACTATCCACTTTGTTGTCGCTAACAAATAGATTGTAAAGTATAACGCAAGTTTAACTTTGGCTTTCATCGACAAGGAACTAACTAATCAGTATAAATAAATATAATAATAATTATCGAGATTCATTAAATAAGGGATTTGAATAGTGATGTATCTTATCTTTATTATAACAGGAGGTTTTTGGATCTTTTGTGCCAACGCTCTTTTCTCCCACATATGTTGCGTAAGCGACATTTGTTATTACCTACTGTGCAATATTACAAAGATGTCCATAATTTTCTGATTTGTGACATCCTGTTCCCAGAAAACTTTGCATTACGGCCGCGAGGGCACAATCACATAGTATGTAATGCGTTGTTTCAATGTGGTCCATGTAAATGCAGGCATGAAGTTTGAATAGCGATTTAAAAAAAATTACCTTTTGCTTTTGGATTTTAATACTGGCCACGAAACGGAAAAAACTTAAGTTAGTAAAATAACATGAACTTTTGTTGAGACTACCAGTAACATCAAATAAGCTACCGATTTCCCCCATCCAAACGCGGTCAAGACGATCCCTTCATAGTACAAATGAACATTGTGGAATTTAGTTTTTAACCGAAGACACGAAGAAGGGTCTCAATTTCGTCTCTTTTTTTCTATGACCATGTATAACTTTTCATCGAAGGTCCGATATTGATGGTTCCTATTTTGTTTAAAATTATTTATACTATGTATTTAGTCACATTAAAAAAAAAACTAAGGGTTGGAAAATAGAAAATACAGATTTTGAACTTGTAGAATTTGATGGAAAATGTGTTTTTGATATATATTTTTTATTGGAAACAGTATATCTAATAATACAATTCCCAAAAGTTAAAAAAATGGAAAAAATAAATTAATTAAAAATCATTGATTCATGTATGCACATATTTTCTTCACAGAATTTTATTGTTCTACTTTTTGGTAAAAGGCATATAAAAAGTTGAACGTAAATTATGGAAATTTAGCTTGTGATTACGATTTTTATGAATCGATGACGAAAAATGTGTTCTTAATTTGACATGTATCTTTTTCTTGTTTTTTATTTGTATTTTATGAGTTTTGTAGAAAGGATGTATATCAAAGTTTATTCAATGAACAATTTAAAAAAATTACGCCCTTTAAAAAAAACGCAATACACACAAAGGGTGTAGAGAAAACGAAGTACGCTTATTAGGGCATTATACTGTTAGCGTATTATTTAAATAATTAAAAAAAATAAACGTAAAAATGTACTGTTTTACTTAATTTGATGACCCTATTACAATCTTGCGAAAATATGATGTGAGTGATATTCATATAACTTATTATACTACACAGGTATGTTTGTCTAAGAAATTAGTCCGCTGACAATTTCTCGTGTGGTATGTAAATGTTACAAAATTGTTAAACTTGTACGTCAAAAAATGAATGTGTATCTACCCCTTTATTTTACAAAAATTGCTAAACGGAACTGAATTAGTCAAACATTAAACAATTTTAGGATTCTAATGTGTTACGTACACTATAACATTTTACCCTGTTCCTGTAAAGAAATGGAAGAAAAACAAAGCAACAAAAATTTTCTTAAGTTCAAGAAAAGATTTACTGTCCGACTTGTGATATAAGCACCAATTCAGATAATCAACTAAATCAACATTTACAAGGTATTCGTCATCGACATAAGAGAATGTGCAGAAAACATAAAAAACATATTATTAAACCTGAAACCTATGAATATGATTTGAATTTTTATGTTCCAGTTTTTATTTTTGTCGTCACTACATCATACATTTTTTGTTACATAATTATAAAGCTATTTGCATAAATGATAAATCTAACAAATTATGATAATTCATGACCATCAAATGTACCTTAAATTTCGCGCCACAATTTTAATTGGAGGAGAAGTCGTCCCCAAGCGGTCACGGCTTCTATGCGCACGAACGAACGCGCAGAACAATGAGGTAGCAGCCATTTTATGTCGGTGTCTAAGAAAAACATAATTCGAATGGCCAATCTTAACAAAATTGTGTAATTAGTGCTGTTATTTATGTGTTTCTGTACACGCCATCATTATTAGGTGTTCCTATACTTATGTGAGTACAATTAAAGATTTGCTATGTAAACGTTAGCCAATAAATGTAATGTAACTAAAAATTATGCATAAAAATTTAAAAATGTTGTTAAAAATTATATTTTTTTAATTAATTTCCTCCTTAATGTATTACATTCGCAGTGTATTTCACCAACTGTTATTATATATTTGCAAGTGTTGTTTGTTTACAGAAATTAATCTGTCTGAAAGAATGCAATGTTCGTTTTGCACTTTTATAATATGCCTAAGATATGACATAACTCTCACTACTATTATAAAAAGCTAATAATCTTTCATTGTTTACATTAATCTTTTACTTTTCAATTTAAGTTTCGTAACAACCGACATCACCCAGCTACTTCTTGAAAGTTAACAAAATTCAATAACGAATTGGCCATTTTATTGATGTTCCGAAGGGGGGGGAGGGGTCTGGGTGGAGATAGACCGACTTCGGCCATTTAGGTTTTGATCAAGTGTTTAAAAAATCAAATTAGTGTTGTTGTTTACATTCGTGTCAGTAACACAGGTACCATATATATGGAACATATAAACAACTTGTTTACATTTATTATTTGAGATTCCAGAAAGTATAATCTTTCGATAAACAGGCATTGTTGGAATATTCATTACTTTTCTCCATCTACAATGTTTTCTGTTCAGTCAATGCCCTAATGCCTGAATGCTGTCAACGTTACGTTTATTATTGTTATGATGAATAACTATTTATTTGTTTATAAAATAAATTGCATTAATTCATTAATAACACTTGCCATAAATTTTATATATTAATATTATTTGATATAATTTTTTTATGTAATGGCTATTTTAACATATTTTCAATCACAAAAATATTGATGGGGTAGAGTACAATGTTTCAGATTTAGTTAGTAATTATTTTATTCGTTTTTTTATGTACACATTTTTATTTCCATTGCTATTGCATGAATATTGTAAAATTAATTATGAGCAAAATTATCATTATGTAAAAAAAACTAAAGAATAGTTTATTTGACATTTTTAAGTAAAGGCATTTTGATTTCTGTTAGTAATACTTTGTGCCATCAAGGTTATATAATTTTTCCTCAAAAATGTAATTGATTATAATAAATATAGCCACGAAAAATTATACATTGTAATTTTTTTTAACTTATTAATATATTTAACAAGAAGGCTCCAAGTACAACTATTTATTGAAGGTTTTGCATATTTTTGATATAAATTAAAAATAAACGTGCACAATTAATTTCGATTTCATATATAATAATAATAAAAATTTTGTTACATTTTAATGTGCTTTATTTCATTTGAGAAGCCAGTATAGTCTGTAAGTGTTATAATGACTACACAATTTGGCTTGCTTGTATCTCTTATACACCTTCAGATTATTCCACTAATGAAGAAAGTGGTTGTAGAAAGAATGTAGGTAAAGAGAAAGGTATGTAGGAATAAAATATAATATTAATAATAAAATATAATGTTTAAGAAAATAGTTATTGTGTACTAGTTTGTGATATATGATTTAACTGTATTATTATTAGAAACAATAATTCTACTGTTTGCATGTCATATCAAAAGCAATGGTAAACTAAAAAATTACTTCTTTTTATTTCTGATAATTTCGTAGATTTGTAAATATAAAATCTTTTTACTGTACATACATAGTAACAAGACTTTATGGCGAATTGAGACAGGTCTCATGAAATTTTTAAAACAACAAATGTACAAAATGAGAGCTATATATTAATTATAACATGTGTGCAGCAACAAAGCACCACAGTCAGCATACTATGATAATCAGAATTTTGTTTGCAAGAATGTAGTAACTAAAATAAAAATCATATAACAATGTACAATTATCACATTATACTCCACATAATATCAAGTATGCAAATATTTTAAAAAGTACTAGTTTTAAGGTTTTTAAGATCATAAAAGAAACAATCTTATTACAGTTGATAATTAATTATATTTATGTATTTAATTATTCTTTATTAAATAACTTGCAATACTTGAAAATATCAAAAGGTGAATTAAATGCCATTACAGGCATTCTTTATCAGTCGACTTAGGACATAAGGAGAGACAAACACAAAAATAGAAATACTTTTAAAATTAAAAAAAATTTAAAGATCTTAAAATATATTAATTGAAATAAACTAATACAGTAGTAAATATATTTACATAAAAAATTAATAAATAAAAAACATATATACAAAAATAAACGTGTATGTAAAGTTCAGTAACTTGGTTTACTGCTTACTTTGTAACGTGCAGGTCTGGATGGTGGAATGGTTTTTCACACCAGCCTCTACATTAATCTGCTGAGACCATTACCGATAATATAATTATTGTTATGTTTTTACAAAGTATTTTGTTGTGTTTTAATCAAGTAGGTGGAAGAAGATAAACATGGGGGAGAAAGAAGTAGTTCACCATTAGCTTCCCAGCGCACTGGGGCGTGGGCGTCGGGGGAGTGGCACGGGGCGTGGGGGTCCCCGTGCCGCCCCCCGGCGACCTACTCGCCACGATCTCCATGTTCGAACAACAGATCAAAGCTGAACCGATGAGGTATGTTTTTAATATTTAAAAAAAATAAATTGAAATAATAATTATATGTACATATAATACATATTTAACCATAAATAATCACTTTTAGCTTCTACAGTTCCCACTCTCATGTCCACTCCGGCCCCCCTACAATAGTACGTTCAGATTCAAATCATGGAGTGTTAAATATGAATCAGCATCATCATCAAGAAGATTCGAAAGATAGCCTCATAGTACAACAACAAGTACAACACCAAGAGCTGTTGGAACAGCATCAACAGCAACAAGAGTTGCAAGCACAAGATGATGAGGTATGTGTCAAATGTAGCTAAATAAAGTACCTTTTGTTGCAATATTGGTTTATAATTAATGATTTTTTTTTATAGTTGAGTTTCAAAGGGATGGATGATGAAGGCGTTGAAATGGATATGGATGGTCAGCAGTGTTCTCAGGTATTTAAATAGATATTAAGTAAATGTTATGTACTGATATAAAATACTTACAAGGTCTGAAACACATACAGTTTTGATAAAGTCATGTTAGTATTATATAATTTGTAGATAAATTAATGAAGAAAAAAATGTAAAATTAATAGAAAAACAGGCTAACATGTACATGCAGTAGTGTATAAATTATAAATAATGATTCCGATAACTGAAATCTAAAATGTCACGACGAGATTCCTCAATCATTGCTAGCAATGAGATAAGTGAGACGTTGACTGGGTTGTGTTGTTGTATGTGAAATTGAGATTCTTAGATGTTATGGGCGCATAACGGGATATGAGTTATGTATATTCAGATGATCAAGTAGCATTACATCGTACACATTGATAAAAATATGATTTCTTAAGTATCTTTACCTCATTCAGAACATAGCTTAAACCATACTGTGTACAAAGACTAGATATATTTAATAATCACCGGGGTGGGGACCATATGTTAAGATATAGGTTCAAGACAGAACAGTATACACAAAACTATTAAATTATACAAGCTTTCATAATGTATGAGTAAATTGTGTTTGAAAAAGAAATATTTTTGTAAAAATAAACACCTGCAATCAAATTTTATATTTTTTATGCAGGGCATGGGAGTAGATATGGGTTCAATTCAAGCTAAATTGGAAATGTCGAATGGAGGGCAGCTACCAAGAAACAAACCACAAGCTTGTAAGGTGAGTAAACATAGTAATGGATATATAGAGCCACTTGATTAAAAAAAGCTTTTAAAATATTTAAATATAGAGTATATAGGTTCCAATTTTAAATGAGTCATAAATTGTTTCAGGTTTGTGGTAAAGTTTTATCATCAGCATCTTCATATTATGTGCACATGAAGTTACACTCTGGAAATAAACCTTTTCAATGCACGGTAGGTTATATTTCAATGTAAAGCAACTTATGTTCGTCCAATAACTATGATTTTATATTTACCTTCCATTTCCGAGTATATAAGATTATTGCATTAAAAATATTAACAAAGCTAAAATTTTTAAGTTTATTTTCATAGATTGCTTAAAAATTGATAGGGAAATCCTTCTCAGCCAAAAAAAATTGTTAATTAATTATAAAAAAAAACTGATAACGAGAAATTACTAACAGTAATCTGTTTGTGATTATTAAATAATAAAAATTACTTGCAGGTTTGCGACGCGGCGTTTTGTCGTAAGCCCTACCTGGAGGTCCACATGCGAACGCACACAGGCGAGAGACCGTTCCAATGCGACCTCTGTCTTAAGCGCTTCACTCAAAAGTCCAGTCTGAACACGCACAAACGAGTCCACACCGGTGAGTAAGTTTGTTTCGTGGGAAAGGTGTTTTATCTGATAAAAAATTAACACATAAACAATCTGTGCAATGTAACGCAAAATGATTAAAAACGTAATAACCACAATTCATTTACTTGTAATGATTAGAAGTAATTATAAAAGCTTATAAAATTTCTTTCGTCAACGTTAAATTTTTGACGTAAATGTACAAAGTAGTGCTACAAAAAATGTATAGTTACCCAAAAAAGCAATATTTAAAAATGATTATTTTAAAATCATTTTATACTTAAAACTTTCTTATTAAATTTGATGTCATTGTGGACTACATTCATATCCCATATTTATAAAATGTAATTTCCATATAAACTTATTTCTAGTTATCTTAGAAATTTTCTTTCTCATTGTCTATGTGTATATTTAATTTTTTGACATTAATTGTAATGAAGTAGGTACAGTCTTATGGAATTTACATTTTGGCTAGATTATATATTGGTATACATACTTTCTTCATATTTAAAACTCCCATGTTCATACCATGAGGGGATTGAAATTTACTTTTGCGAAATAGTTCTTTTTGTATAATTCCGTTTAAGTCAACCTCCTCCTGTTACCGCGTTATAAATATGTAGATTTTGTTTTTGTTTGTTTTTTATTACATCTGTTATTGCTTAAATCTTTAAGCGCCCTGATTCACTATCTACATAAAATATATTTATTTTAAGTAGCTTTTATGTTTTACATATGTACTATTTCTTTCTATTGAAACATAAAGGTTAGTTTATAATTTGCATCATGGTTGTTTTTTTAATCAGAAGGAAGGTTTATGTATGTGTATTTATCTATATTGTATACTTTGAGTGGGCTCAATAATTATTTTTAGGTATTTATGTATAAATATAATTATTATTTAAAATTACTGATCCGCAAATGCTTTACATATTTCTGGTAAAAAAGGTCTATGGACGGAGCTTTATACAAGTAGTAATAGCATGTCATATACAATTTTTCTTTATAACTATATTAGGTATGAATTTCGAGAGCACTAAGCTGGTGCAAAGTAAACGCATTGAAGTGTAGCTTAATACATATGCTTAACAAAAACCACTGTGAATAGTTTTTGAGTTGTGTCATGTAGATGTCGATATACATAATATCAGGGCGTGAGAGAGGCTTCTTTGATGTGTGGTAAACAGGGGGAGGTGCGGTACTTGCAGTGGACTTGCTAATATAGCATTGCAAGTTCGTTACGGCTAGGGACAAACGTGAATGTGTTGGGATTTGGCCTGGGTTTTAGATGAGCACATGCGCGCGTTGTTGGCGAAGGAGCGGCCTTACCAGTGCGATCTCTGTCAGATGCGCTTCACGCAGAGCTCCAGCCTCAACCGACACAAGAAAATACACACGGGTGGGTTCTCCCTTCCACACCGCCCTGTGGTCTATATTTTAATATTTAACACACGATCTCATTCCTTTCCGGCTCTTTCAATAACTTGACATGAGTAAATCAATATTCTGACATGTGCGATGGTTTCGTTCAGAGGAACACAAACGGGCGCTGCTGGCTAAGGAACGTCCCTACCAGTGCGGCGTCTGCTTTGTGAGATTCACCCAGAAATCAAGTTTGGGCCGGCACGGAAAAATTCATACCGGTGGGTCTATACATATACAAGCTGCCTACTCATGCGTGACGTAACAATATCAGGCAGAACGTGCCCGTAGCCTACCTCCCCCTGAGTGCGAGAGTGAATACATAGAATGTTACAGTAAACTAATGAAATAATGATAGAGGGAATGCTGAGTGAGATTCTATATCGTAAATCGTATACCTTATAGAGGAGCACAGACGAGCCCTGTTAGAGAAAGTGCGGCCGTACCAGTGCCACATCTGTTTTATCCGCTTCACTCAGAAGTCCAGCCTGGGCCGACACGGAAAGATACATACTGGTAGGCAATTTGCCCTAAAATCCTTAAGTAGACAATGAATTTGTAATTATAGAGCTCACGATACTTTAGGCACTGACCGCTGGCAGTGACATCGTGCGGGACCGTTTTTGTAGCAATGTTTTGTTGGTATTTCTAGAGGAGCACATCCAATCGCTGATCAACAAAGTGCGCCCCTATCAGTGCGACATCTGTGACAAGCGGTTCACGCAGAAGTCCAGCCTTGGCACTCATAAACGTATACACACCGGTGGGTCCCCTGATCATTGTTATTCTTATTCATCCGGGTTCCAAGTCACAATTCAGACGTTTATCATATCCTTTTTTATTTTTACATTATTGCTGTTGTGGCTTTGATACCTTATTTGTGAATAGTTTTAAAGGGCTCCCAACTTTATTTCGTTTTACGAAGCGAGATTAGCGATTCGGAAGTGTTTAGCATATATGTTACTTTTTAAAACTATTCGATATAGAAGCGGTTATTATTTTCATTAGGTTGCACGTGCTCAAAAACTATTCACAAAGATTATAAGTAAAGCATGTGTACGTTGTGAAAATTTCCGTTCAAGTAGGCAAGTATTCTTTTTTTTTTTTTTGATGGACAAATAAAAGTCGAAATTCCCTCATGGTAGCGCAGTGTAGTAAGTCGGTGGTTCGGACGATGCGTAGAAGAATTATTTGTCCATCGTGGTTTTGTTTTGTTTCTCTGTCCGTCCGCGCGTTGGCGTCGCAGGCGAGCGGCCGTTCCAGTGCACCGTCTGCCTCAAGTCCTTCACGCAGAAGTGCGCGCTCAATTTGCACGAAAAGATACATACGGGTTAGTAGCCCACATATACTTAAATACATGCAGCAGTAACTCTTCCAATACGGTAGCGACAACTACGCGTCGTCATGCGGTTCATATATTTTCATTTAGCGTCATGCTTCTTTCCTGTTTTCCGTTGCCCGCCTAACCCGTTTATTTACGTTCCCCATTTTCGATAGCTTCCCATATCGTTGCTTCCGACTAACATCTCGAAAAATCAATAACTCATCAATAAGCGAGCTGTAACGTACTTCTGCACTCGTCCGTAACCCCTCTATCATTTCCAGTCTACCGGTCATTCTCATGTCTTATATAGCAGTTTCAGTGTTTTTTTATGCACCATTACTTTGTATTCATCATATCTTCATAAATATTAATTCTTTCACAAAAGCGGTAATGCAATCGCCGCAATGACGCAAGCATCAGCGCCGTGAGGTTCGATATCAAAATTGGGGTGTTGTTAGTTTGTGAGAAATTGGATTGAGGGCGGGCGGTTTAGCGTCGGCGACGTGCGTTATTCGCTTTTGTGTGTGCACTGGGCGCAGTGCAAGGGCGTCCTTACGCGTGCGGGCTTTGCCCGGCGGCCTTCGCACGCCGCCCCTACCTGGACACTCACATGCGCACGCACACAGGCGAGCGGCCCTATCAGTGCGACGCCTGTCTCAAGCGCTTCACGCAGAAGTCCAGCCTCAATATACATAAACGGACGCACACAGGTGGGTCACTGTCGGCCGGACTGGCGCCCCGCCCGCCCCCAACCGCTCCACTCATCTCCATCTTGTTGTGTCGGTCTCCTCCAATTCTCTGTCCGGCGTCTCATCGTTGTTTTGTCACGTACATCGCGCGTCTGTGAAGATTTGGAGCGGAGTTAGCGGCGAGCGGCGACCAGTCCGCGCCGCGATCTCCGTAGTGCGAGGGTGTCTAGCGCCCTTGCGCGCTCGCCGCTGCTATAATAAATGTGTTGGGCACCAGTCCAGGGCAGACCGTTCCAGTGCCTGTCGTGCCCCGCCGCCTTCACCTGCAAGCAATACCTGGAGATACACACGCGCACGCACACCGGCGAGCGGCCGTATCAGTGCGACATCTGCCTGAAGCGCTTCACGCAGAAGTCCAGTCTCAACATCCACAAGCGAACGCACTCAGGTACGTCGCCGCTGGACGCTCGGGTCGTGTGAACGTGGCGCGGGTCTCTGTAGCGGGCAGGCCGGTGGGGTCGCGCAAACTAACGGGTCGCTCGTCCACAGTGCAGGGCCGGCCGTTCCAGTGTCTCCAGTGCCCGGCCGCCTTCACTTGCAAGCAGTACCTCGAGATACACAACCGCACGCACACTGGCGAGCGGCCTTACCAGTGCGACGTATGCCTCAAGAGATTCGCACAAAAATCTACACTTAATATACACAAACGAACGCACACAGGTCAGTTGTTATTTCACATTGAATGCCAATTATCTCAATACAAAAGTTGTCGGTGCCACATGTCAGGATTTAGTTATATGTATTATATTTTGTATAATGGAGTATTAATGGTTAGTGCAAGGGCGGCCGTATCAATGCATGGAGTGCCCGGCCGCGTTCACTTGCAAGCCGTACCTGGAGATCCATATGCGAACGCACACCGGCGAGCGGCCGTTCGAGTGCGATGTCTGTTACAAACGCTTCACGCAGAAATCAACGCTCAACATTCACAAGCGAATACACACCGGTATGGCGAAAGGGCACGGTTACATTACATACGCTATGGGCTTGTTATTCGTTTCTATAACTGAAACAGAAAGTAGTCTGCACACTCTGCTTCTTGTCCAACTTTCAGTAATACCACGCTCTTGATGTTTCAACAAGTAACGAAAATGTGTACAACTTGCTTATTTATATAGTGAAAACGATTAGCATTGTGTTCTTTTCCTCGAAATAAAAAATTTTTAGACATAAATGATCTACATTTAATAAAATTTTAAATGTATGTTTTATAAATGTGTTTTATGAAATGCTAATTGGCTTCTTATTTTATTCTGCGAAAATATATTTGTATAAAAACAAAGAGAAATTTCTTTCCCATTTTATATAAATTATAAATTTATCATGTATTTTTCGCAGAAGACGGCAAATTGCGATAAAAGAAAAGCTTTCTAAACTGTGATGTGGCACCGACAACTACTTTTTATTTAGCACTGTTATCATCCGCTACATCATTGCAGTATTAGTAATTTTTATTTGTTATTATTTCTTGGCTTAGATTCATCCATTTTAGACTCCATCATACTGTCCAAAATTGCATCTTGCCGTCTTTTTATCATTTTGCTTTGATTTCCTTTCATTTTTATTATGTTTTGTATTTATGTCTACATTCCATGGCTTATTTTTATTAAAAGCTCATTATTTATGTGTAAAAAATTCATGTATTTCACATATTGTACAGATTTAATTTATTTAAGTAATTAGTTAAGATTTCACGAGGTAACTAAAATAAAATTTCCAGGTGAACGTCCATATGCATGTGATATTTGTCAAAAACGATTTGCCGTAAAAAGCTACGTAACAGCTCATAGGTGAGTAGGAACTATCAAACCTGACTTTTTTAATCTATATTTTTATCGGCTATGGAATAGCACTAGATTATTTAATTTAACATTAACTTTATTCCGTCTCTTGTTAAGTGACAGTTGAGCCATGCATGGTAAAGCGTGTTCTCCATAATGCTTCCGGCTCTCATATGTATACCGGAATTTAGCATTGCTGTTTGAGGCTGTAAGCTAGCCAGGCGGATTCGAAAAAATTGTCTAATCCGAGAACTCCGTTTTACAAGTGTTAAAACCATGCGTCACAAAGGCCTTAGTCAAGCGTGTCTGATTATTTTGGGGTATTTAATAAGTAGTGAGAATGATATATATATTTATAGGAAACAATATAAATACTGACAGGTATATCTAAGGTATCTGTAATACTGTAAATACTGTAATAATAAAGCAAAAAGTTTTCGATTCTCTTTTCTTTTTTATTCTGAATGTGGTCTTTGGTTTGCTTCGTTTCGGAACGTGTTCGCGAAAATGGAGAAAATTGAAGTCCGCGCGGTAATTAAATACCTGTGTATGAACAATTTCAGTACGGAGCAGATAAATCAAGACTTGCAGGAAACATTAGGTGTTAATGCTCCTCTATATCCTACAATTGCACGTTAGTGTGCTGAGTTTAAGCGAGGAAAAACTTTCACCAATGACGATCCACGCTCGGGACGCCCTACGACATCTGTAACAGAACAAATGGTTAAAAAAGTTGAAAAAAATATTTTATCCGATCGTCGTGTTATTGTTCGTTTTATTGCTGATAAAGCAATGATTTCGATGAGGAATGTCCATAATATTATACACGACTACTTGGGCATGAAAAAGAGTCTGCGCGCAGGGTGACTAGAATGTTTACGGACGCGCAGAAACAAATGAAACTAAGAATTTCGCAAAGTGTTTAGATTTGTTACAACAAGATCCTGACCGCTTAATGGCTCCATTGATAACTATGGAGGAAACCAGGCTTCACTGTTACGATTCTGAAACGAAACAACATTCCATGACCATAGTCTCCAACTCCTAAAAAAATTAAGGCAATTCCATCCGTCGGCAAGATTATGGGTTATCTTTTCTGGGATTGCCAAGGAGTCGTAATGATCAAATGCCTCAGTAATGGAGCAACTATTACGAGATCTTTATATGCAGAACAAATAAAAAAAATTACTTGATGAAATACACGAGAAATGGTGTGAAAAACTAGCAAATGTTGTTTTGTTTTACCTAAATATCGCTCCCGCACAGGTCCAAAATTGCGATGGCTGCCATTCAAGATGCTGGCTTTAAATTGATGGAGGACCCTCCGTATTCACCGGACCTCACTTCTAGTGACTTTTATCTCTTTCCGCGGCTAAAGGAGCACCTCAGAGGTCAGAAATTCGATTATGATGACGCAGTAATCGCTGCTGTACACGATATTTTCAGGGATCAGGACGAAAGCATTATTCGAAAAGGAATTTTATGTTAAGAAAAATGATATGCCACGTGTATATTCGTTAAAGGTGACTACGTTGAAAAATAAAATTACTTTTAATAAAAAATAACTGCATCTTAGTCATTCTCACTACTTATTGAACACTCTTCGTATATTGGAATGTCGATGTTTGTCGTAGATGCTAGTTGAATGACGAGGGTTGAGAGTTATCTCGATACTCATGTTGTTTTACTAGCTACAGCGCCTTTGGTAACAATAATGATGTCGTACATCCGGATCTAAAGCAGTATGAGGTGATTTTTTTAGTTGGTTCATATTTTCACCTCGAAGAGAACATCTTTATAAAAAAAAATTGACACTTAATTCGTCTTATCGCGCGAAACAACGAGGTGATAAAGAATGGCTTCTTATCTGTGTAAGATTAAAATCTCGTTGTGTTGCGGTAGATGGTCACACGTGGCCGACAAGCCGTTAAACTGTGAGCGGTGCTCGATGACGTTCACATCCAAGTCGCAGTTCGCGCTGCACATCCGCACGCATTCGGCCGCCTCCTGCTACGAGTGCAGCGTCTGCGGGCGGACCTTCGTGCGCGACAGTTATCTTATAAGGTAATCGTCATTGTTACGCGTCTTATCTAATCGAGGCGATTAAGGAATCGTTTTCTCTTTCTTTGTTTATGTCCGACCACACGTAACTTTATACTGAATGATCTGAATTTAATAGTTTCAAATTGTGTCCTTCAGAGTTTACATAATGATTAAGATAAGATCAACCCTAACTTGTTGGTAAAGAAAACGAAAGACTTAGTGTGAATCTGATTATTAAAACATATATTTTTTTTATATAAAGTATATTCTTTAAATTAATATAAAAAGTTAAGGCAACTGCCTTTGTTTACACGAATGTTTAAACGTGAACGTTAACTGGGCATTAATGTCGCTTTTCATATCTTCAAATTCTCAGCAATTTTTTAAAAAAATAATTCTTTGCACGATCTGTAATAACATTACAAAATATTGGTGATTCTAAAATAGTAATGTTTATTAAAAATAGTTTTGACTTCTGTTTAAATCAGTGGTTCCCAAACTTGTTTTGTCTACTGCCCACTTTGAGAATAAATATTTTTTTAGCGCCCCCATTTTTTCACCTATTTAAAAACCACTATAA